>VDFB02255531.1:0-34886 GCA_007258455.2 Sequoia sempervirens | reverse complement strand
TTTTCACCGATTGTGCATGGAACATCCCATGCAACATGTATGATTGACAAATTTTGCTGACTCAACACTATAAAGGGAGCGAAATTTCCCAAGTTATATCACTTGCAAGGTTAGGTTTTTTCACTGACCTTGCAATTTGTAGATGACTTACCCACATGTAGAGTCATTAAAATTTAACGACCTTGTAAAATTTTGCATCACTTAAAATGCTTAAGCTCTAAATTGTAGCACATTTACATGAAAGTACAAAATCCTTGCAAACATCATATCTACATGTATAAGTGCTATTTTTCAGCGCTACAACACTTTTTGAATCAAACCACCTGCAGAGGCGCTAAATTTCAGCGACCTAACACTGGAATTTTTTTCCTTTTTTCCAGATTGCCTACTTTTGCTTCATTTTTTGCCTCTATCACTTTGAATTTTCCCACCTTTGCAAATTTCCAATCATATTGGTTTTCTAACATTGTAGAATGCTAAAATTGTCATGTAGTTTCTTGTGCACATATTCCAAGGATTTCACATCTACCTTCCTGCAAGCACATAATCACTTGCTAGTTATTTTCTAAATGTCGGATCCCTCTCCAAGCAAGGGAAAAGCAATGAAGTATAAATATCAAGGTGTATTTTTGGCTACCTCAAACTCATCAAACATAGATGAGATCAAAGACACTAAAATCAAGCATGTTGACATGTCCGATTTTGTGAGGACTTAGAAGCAACCACTTGATGATGGAATGAGGTGCATAATGAAAAGTAATATTCAAATGGTGGCTTATTTTCCTGTTGTGGCACATAATTTGAAGTTTCTCCTTCAAGTTGCATCACATTACAATAGAAATGACAAAAGTGTCAGGGGTGCCAATGGAGATGTAGTCATAAGGCTAGATGCAAAGTTTCTTGACAAAGCCTTCATAGGCCCTAGTATTGACAGGTATGCAAAAATCACCAAGGAATCTGCATAGGAAGAATATTTTAAAGATCTAGATTCTTCTAAAAGGACAATTAACAACAAATGGTTGAAGAATCCTTAGTCGACTGTCTCAAGATGGCCCAAGAGTTTCCCTCGCAGTGATTTCATCGAAGAGGTGAATGATCTGATCACTCTTCTCAATAGAGTGCAAGCTTTGCTTGCCTCATCCACATTTGAAGACTGGATATATTTATACATCAAGATCATAAAGAGGGGAAAACAATAGATCTTCTAGGTTTAGCAGATTAGTGACGCCATTCATGATCAGTTGATCAAGGTGCATACCGCATCAAGGTTCTACATGGAATCCTACTTAGTATATGTTGTTGCAACCATGAGAAATTTTCTTGAATTGACAACAGAAGGAAACAAAAGGGTCACTCCAGTGTACAAATACTTTCTACAAATTACTCTTGATGGGAGCATTCACCATTTCTGAAGAGTGAATGATGCATTCTTTGCTCCATTTTTGTGTCCATTTGATCCTACATTGGAAAGAAAAAGAGTGTTGGATGAGGCTTGGACAGTGGTAAACAAGTATGGTTGCCTCTACCTACAATTCCCCACTTTCACATATTTGAGAGTTGGTTGCTTCGTGGGATATCCATACATGCTCTTGCAATACCCAGTGACAGAATTATCTTGATGGAGCTATGTAGATAGATAATAACGATACATAGCAAAAAAATGGAGTCCCACAAGTGAGGATTCAAGTTTCCATTGACCACTGGCAGGTATTCCATTTAGACCTCTCCGAAATCTAAAGCCATTTAATCCAAGATGTAGCTGGCCACTTTGAAAATGTTCAAGAAAAGGCTAGAAAGCACATGTTCATGTAGATAGAATTGAGGATGTGTGGGTTGACTATAGGACTGAGGAAGAAAAAAGAAAGTTGGATTACTACAGGCTCACATTAGAACATATTGAAGAGCTAGATTTGGCTAATATTCTTGAACGTATGGAAGACGATGGTGGCATATTAGACCCTACCTATGAGAGGAAAAACATTCCAGGATCTCCTCTACCACCCATCTTGTGGTCACAAAAAGAGGTCACTTCAATTCGAGAAAGGTTTGAACTGATTCTTGCTAACACAAATGTATGGTTAGAAGAAAAGGGAATTCAATTGAAATGCTTTCTCACTAGGTTAGAGGAGGAATTACAAGATTCCATAGGTAAGAAATAAAAAATTGAGAACAAAGAACAAGAGCGATTCTCCTAGTTCCAGCGAGCCTTCTAAGACAAAGATCACATTTGTTGTAAAGGTGGTAAGAAGAAAAGAAAAGAAGCTATAGAGGGGCCATTTGCTGAAGGACAAGAGGAATCTATTCAAGAGGAGAGGCAAATAGAGGAAGGACAACATGAGGAATAAAAATTGTCTCCTCATGAGAATATTCTAGAGGAACCACCTGTCTCCTCTACCCCAATTATATCTACTCCTGTGTCTTCACCTATTTCTAATGTTCCTGCTACCATAGTTATTCCTATAGTTACTGTCAATGTTGCTCCTACAGTGTTAGTTCAATCCATCCATTTATCTACCTCCGTAGGGTCTATCTTTGAAAGTCCCAAACATGGTTTGGATAATGTGTCAGGATCACCTATGTCTCTGCCAAGTCTATCATCACCTTTGTTTGATATAACTTCTCATTCCAACTTAGAACAATTCATGTCTAAATCCATGCAAGTGTCAAGTGTGGAGATTCCTACTGTTGTTTTGACTGTCATTGCTCCTATTGTTACAACAAATTTTGTGAATCCAACAACAATGACTCAAACCATGATTGATAATCTAGAAGAGAGCTCACAACTTCCACCTTGGCTCTCATCTCAAACACCTAAGAGAAAGAAGTTGTCTCCATAGATGACATCGACTTCATGCAACTTGCACCCGTGAAGAAAAAAAACCAAGAAAAAGGCCAAGACCCTTTCCAAGTTGTTGTTTGATAAAAAAAGGTAACAAGTATGCAGAGGTGGCACAACCTCCTCCAAATAAGACTATGGAAGAGGTGGATATTTCTGATTATTTTGCCACAAGATTTGAGTTGGGGAAGATTACTCATGAGAGTGCCAAAGCAAATGCCCAATCCACATTGAACTCTCTCATTGAGAAATTTGATGAAGTCAAAAAGGTGAAGGATCGGTATAAACACAAGGTAGAACAACTAATTGTAGTACTCCAGAAGATTACCCAACCTTCTAAGTTAGTTGAACCTATGGCTGTAAGCATTGAGGATCCAGTCATCTAGAAGGTGGAGAAAGTACACACAAGAGACAAAGTATTCAGTGAGTTCATAGACCAAATGAGTATGCAGTTTACACAACTATTGGGATCTGCTATGGAAAAATTGGAAAAGATGGAATGTATAAGGATGGAGTTAGAAAAAATTGCTGATGCTTTTTCTCAAGAAAAGGAAGATATGGAAAACAATTTGCAGGCTTGGGTAAAAATGAAAAATCTCAAACTGGATACCTTAGTAGAAATTGGGAATGTTCCCAATAGAGATATGTATGTATAGATTAAAGAGACCATGATTCATAATGTAAACATCATCACAGATATGATCAACAATTTGCAAAGTGCTTGTGAAGTTAGCGAGAATAATGATACACAACTTGTCAATAGGATCAAAGAGCTTCCATGTAAGTTGTGTGGTGATAATCAAAAGGTCCTTTCTTTAGATACATTTGTCCAACAATTTACCAACATGATCCAGAAGGAGTTCGAAGATCAAGCCTTCTCAGTGGCTTTGATGGATAAGTTACTAAATATTCCATTAACCTTGGACAACCTTAAAGTGTTCTTAGGAAGGCACGAAAAGGTTTACAATACTGTTAAGGATTTCGTTACAAGAGTCCTTGCCATCTCCAAACATACTTCAGGGCCAAAGAATGATGAAGTGCAAGCGATCATGAAGAAGTATGAATATTTCATGGAGAAGGACGATGGAGAAGGCTGAATGTGCCTTGTTCAATTTTTATTACTTTCATAATTTATGTAATTAGTTTCAGACAATTTACATGTCATTTTCAAAATTGTAATACATGTACAAACAAACAAGTCCCAAATCAAATTGGACTCTCCTATTTGAATAAGTCAAAGTAGTTATTTATTTTCCTAGATTAGCTCTCAACTCTCCTCTATATATATGAGGGAGTTCTTTTGTATTAGGAACCTTTTGATCTTTAAAACTAGATGTTGCCATTTTGAAGAGCATAATTGAAATCTTTGAGTTGAATGTGCAAATTGAAATTTTGATCAATAAAAGAAGCAGATTGCCTCCAACCTTTGTTTTGGAGCATGTTTTTTGTATGTGAGAGTGTTCTTATGTCACTCTTGTCATATTATCTTGAAGTTGATTTCTAAGTAGCATATTGTTTCTTTATTGAAAGGGAGTTCATATTTAATACTAAGAAACTTTGTGCTATCATATTGCTTTTGGAGTTTGTGTATGAATTGGGTTGAGAACGTGTAGTCTTTGAGCTGTAATTTTCAATTACATTCTTGTGTATGAATCTGGTTAAGAACGTGTAGTCTCTAAGTTGCAATTGTTAGCTATATTAACGTGGATCTTTGGTGTTGTTCATTGAAGTCTTTGAGCTACAACTTACTACATAGGTTACTTTTTGAATCATTCTAGGGAATAACTTGGAGTCTTTGAGCTATAAGTTATTGTTGTTGTTCATGTGATCTTACCATTACTTTTGGAACCATTGTGGAAAGTAGCAAGAGACTTTGTGTTTCTGTAGACTTTTGAAGTTACTATCGATCACTGGTATTTTTTCTTGTTATTCCTACATTTAACAAAATTGAGTATCAGGTATTATTGCTCCAACTAGTTTTATTTAAGGATATTATTGTAATTTGTTTCCTTTATTCTAAAAAAAGAGAATCATGCTAATGGAGACACCCCCCGTGGATAATCACAATGTGCATACCTTAGTTTAGTTTCTAGCTGATTTAAGGGAGCCTCCCCTTTATGAGAGGAAAAATTCATTTCTCATCATAGCTATGGCTGAAACTTCTATTTTATAATTATTAAAAGAATTACAAAATATTCACCCAACACACATACTAATAAAGTTAGCTCAAACACCCATGTGAACACTACTAACATTCTATTAGTTTGAACCCTATTATCAACTAATTCATTTGATGTATGTTGATCAAAATCTTTAGAAGTAGTTCTTCTGCCTGAAATATTCAGTCTTCCAATATTTCTTGAATTATGTTTAGGAGACTTGGTTTTTTAGCTCTCCAATGTTCTTGTCATCTTCTTGCACTAGTAGAACTAGCTTCAGGAATTTCTTGACCTTTTGAATGCTTGTCTTTTTCTATTTTGTCTTTTGAAACAAATTTTTGCATCTTCCTTGACAGAGTCACCACTCCTTGGAGGAGAAAATAAATGAGACTAAGAAACTTCTAATTTGAAACCAAAACCCAATCACTTAAGTAATACGGGTTGTCAACTTGATTATTGACTTATATATCCTTGGCAACAATGCCAATTTGTTGGTGATTAGGGCTATAGGTCCCAAACCCCTAAGGTTTGATAATCTTCCGAGTGTCAGGGATGTCAAACTTGGGAAAATTATCACAAACCAATATTTAGGTTGGGCCACTAAGGACTAATGTTCGAGGTGGGTAAGACATCCTTCATTTCTAGCTCTACAAAACCAAGGGGGGTTCTCCCGAAAGTGCCTAATTAATGATTGGAACAATTAAACAACACCTTATATCAAACTATACCCACTGCATAGTGTATCCCAATATATAGGTGTCACAATATACCTGTGCTAATTTGAACAAATAAGGATGAGCACTTAAATACTAGGCAATCTACCAGATGAATGTGAGAATGTGTTTGTGATACAAGGGTGTATTGCTATATTTTTCCAGACACAATAGTAAAACACACATAAAATAACACTTAAATTGTTTGAGTTGATGTGTTTGGAGTGTGTTGAGGATGATGGTTCACTAACTGATGCCTTATCTATTGGGCAACAAAGTCTCTAGGTTTAATCTACAAGCAATAACTGAAAACAAGGTGATGGCTTAATCAAATCACTACAAAAGACCACCTTTCAAAATGTACAGGAAAGTTGAGCTCTACATATTCATTTGGAAAGACAATAGATGGTTGTAGAATATTAAGAGAGTCTACTTAGTAATCCTCAAGTATACCCATACATTTCCTTTATTATGTTGAAAAGATACCATGTAAAAGCTTTGCAAGGATTTTACAAACCTTTGGTTGAAAAAATAAACAACATACATCTAAAAATGGATACCATACATAAGGAGACACTCAACTAAGGTTTATTTTGCCTTTAATCAATTGTTCATCAAATTTTTCAAGAGTTAATTATACTTTTGGGTAAAACCCAGATCATTACATTACAAAACAACCCTACCCAGAAATAGGTAAATAGAAACCTAGGGTTTCAAATGTTAAGCATATTTCTTTTGATAGTTCTACAAATGTCTCCCTTTCATCCAAAATGTTATCCTCTCCTCTCCTCAGTCTTTCTTTGATTGACACATATATCTTTTACAACACTCAAAAACCCTAGCAAAAAGAACCACAAGTGTGAGGGGTTGAACCAAGGTTCCCATGTCTATTGGTGTCACCTTCATGTGGTCGCATGCATTAAATCCATATCTTAGCATTGATGAGCATGCAAATGAGGAAGAAAACCTCCACTAAATCCACAACAAATCTCTACCAAGGGTTGACTTTTGATAGAAAGGATGTCTTTGAGCCATAAAGAAGCATGGGCATCATTTTTCCTTACTTGCATTATTGAAAAATGCATTAAACATCACTCTTGTAGCCCTAAAAATTAAATCTAGTAGTTGTAGTTTTAATGGCGCCCACATCTAAAATCACGTCAATCAAGACATTGCACAAGTTTTGGGCTCGAAGTAATACTTGGTTAAAAAATTAAAATGTTCATATTCCGTGAAACCATCTTCTTCAAACATCGGGTTTTAGGCTTGCAACGTATTGCCTAATGGAAACAATGATATGAAGAGTTCCAAAACATCGATCCTTGAAAGAATAAGACTTCCATAAAACATCGAGTGTTGGGCTTTGGGTGTACCTCTTGCTAGAAGAATGGAAGGGTGAAAGGGAAAAGGAATGATTCAAAACAACACAAAAGGGAAGAAGGCATTGAGAGTCGAGATTCGGGAGTCGAGAGGAAGACTTGCATCTTATCACAAAAGTGATAAAGGGTACAAGGCTAAAGACTCACAACATCGAGGATTGGGGAGAAGTTGTTCATCTTATTGTAGAGATAAGCCAAAAGGTAGACAAGTGACCCAACCTCAAAAAGCTAAAGGAAAGGCGTCGGATATTAGGGATTGAGCATAAGGCTTATGCCTTATGATGAAAAGACAATAAGAGTTGGGGAGTATGGAAAATTCTCGAAACCCAAAACCTTCAAAAACTTGTTAAGTTTAAAGATTTTTTCGAACCTCCAACGATCAGGATAAAGTGCCAAGGCTTAAGAAAAGAGAGCAATAAAGGTTAAGGGTTAAGGTCAATGGTTGAAACCTGAAAACATTAGGAAAGTGATGGAAAGAAGGGAAAAAGAGGAAGAGGGTCGAGAGCAATAAAGATGGCAAGTGAGTAGGAAAACAACCAAAAGTCCAAAACATCGAAAAATTTCAATACTTAAACCAATTTTTTTGGTTTTTTGCAGATGGATTTTTTTACTACAACTTGGCAAAGGTTAGGTGCAACTAAGGGACTTGAGCATGAAACACCATTGAGATTTCTTAGGTTGATTATAATTGATGGGAATCACAGGGGGGTAATACAAAGCAATATAAATTCATTAAATTTATAGGTGCTAACAGGGAGATAGAGTTAGAGAGAGATATGGATAGAAAGAGATAAGAGGGAGAGATAATGAAATAGAGAGGGAGAGGGAGATAGAGATAAAAGAGAGAGAAAGGAGGTTATAGAGATAATTAATAGAGGTAGAGAGAAGATAAATAAAGGGGAGGATGGGAGAAATATGTGGAATGGGGGAGAATGCGAGAATTATCTCTCGTCGAGGTCGGAAAAGGGGAATCGAAAGAGGTCGAAATACGAGGATCGAGATCGAAAGGTAAAGATGAAGATCCGGGAGAAGAGATCTCGAAAGCGTCGAGATCGCGGAATCAGGAGATCGCATCGTCGCGAATCAGGAGGTCGAGAACCGAAATCATCGTCGAAGAAGAGAATCCGAGATCAAAATTAGAGATCAAGTGTCGAAGATCCGCCGAAGATCTCAAAGATCATCCGCGTCTCATCCGGGATTCGAGATAAAGAGAAACCGTCATAAAGGAAAGAATCGAAATCGGTCGAATTGGGGATCAAAATTGCGGTCCTCATGCTTGTGAAATAGGCACAAACTCTCACATTCTATATGTAAAGGTCTCAATTCTGTCAAAAGCATAATGTTTTTTCCACGAGAATAAAGAGTAGGAATTTCACAATGTAATGAAGTCCTTAAGGGATGGGCAACAAAAGCACATCAAACTCTTCAATCAAAGCCAACAAAGTAAAGATGCTAAGTAGGCCACTATACCTCCAAGTAATGAGGCACAAGAGATGTCTTCATCTACAAAAATATATTAAAATATCCCATAAAAGAGTCGTAAGCACAAGACTACCCAATGTTATGTTCTTGTAGAAAGAAGCCTTGATGCAAGATGAATATATGGACAATCGGCAAGAAAACGATTTGAATACTCTTCATGCTAAATACAAGAAAAGAGTGTTAGAGTTTCAATAAGATATTTCCTAGTCAAAAACCAAAACTAGGAATGCAAGTAAAAACCCTCTAAACAAAGCTCATGAAGACTTGGAAAGTGACTTGAGAAAGCTCATTGTCCCCTCTTTCAATAAATCCAACAAAATGTCAATTCATACTTGGATACAAATGCTAAATACCCACTTATCATTGATACCTATGTATGAGGAGGAAGTACTTAAATTTGCAGCCCTTCACCTAGAAGGAATTGCACATGAATGGTGGATCACAAGCTAGTCACTCAAGGGCATAACATTATCACCACCTATGAGGAGTTTTCTGGGAGGTAAACGAAAAGATTCAAGAAGCAAGATCCAAAAGAACACTTTAGAGAGTTGGCACAGCTACACCATGGCTTAGTGGATGCATACATGGCTTATTTTGAGAGGGTAGTCATGATGGCCCCTAATGTGCCAAAGGTATCTCAATTTCCTTTTCATTGAGTTGAGAAATCCCCTCATAGGCAAGGCCTTTGAACTGGAGTCATTATAGGCAACAATAAAATAGGCTTAGCCATTTGAGACCACTACACCTAGCAAATCCTTCCAAGGGTCTACCACTAGAGATGTGAGTACAAAAGCACCACAACAACAATAGAGTTCTTTGTACAACCCTCTTGACTTCTAGCTCACTAGGGGATGAGAGACACCTCTAGAAGTTCATCCTGAGGTGACATGACCCACAATGAGATGCAAAGAAAGAAATTATGCTTCAGTAGCAAGGAGTCTTGGAACCTAGCATATGCACTTGGGAAAGGGAAAAGGACATTAGATAGAGTTGTGCTTTAACAACGATAGAGTTTGAGCCATACATGGAAGTATAGAATGTGTGATCCAGGTGGATACTTGTCAAAAATTGAAGTGTTCTACATGCTCTATATTTCATCACTTTGTTGAATATCTCGTCAAGAGCTTTCCAACACATTTTGAACGGACCAAATATGAGTCCATATGTGAAAGTTATGGTCGGTCAAAGTCGAGGGTTGATCATGATGATGTGGTAGGAATGATAATGTGGCAAGAATGATGACGTGGCAAAAATGATGACATGACTATTTAAAATAGAATTTAAAAGCTGAATTCCCTTATATTTAAATTATTAAACCTTTTAAGTTTTAAAAGCCCATACTATGAGATTTTTAAGGGGATTTATAAAAGATTTTTAAGGATCTTAAAATATTTTTAGAGGATTTTAAAAGATTTTAAGAGATTTATCCCGCGATCCTTACATTGACTTATTTTGACCATTGACCTATTCTGATCATGATTTACTATGACCATTGATTTATTTTGATCGTGACTTATTTTGACTATTTGACTTAGTTTGACCATGACTTATTTAGATAATATTTAATCATGATCTTATGAGATTCAATATATGAAGTATGATATGTGTTAAGAGCAATGCTTTAATATAATTGTTTCTTTCAAGAATTATAAATGCATTTATATAAATGTTGAGTTGATTATTTTTCCTACGATGGTTACTAATACTCTTTTGTTTTGCATGCCTGAGTGCATCTGAATGCCAGGTGATTGAAGGCCAAGGAGATCGAAGGCCAAGAGTGTGATTGAGGAAAAGGAGGTTAGCTTCTCGACAGGGTAGAAGAGGAGAAAACTCTCGGTTATGCACACACCACTTACATCATGTAGCTGCATTAGATCATGTTCTTATTGTTTTTACAATGTGATTGCGTGAAATGATTAGCATAGCGAATTTGAAATAAGGTTAAATTAGATCATGAAATTATATGGCTTATTCTATTTCCTAATTTCTCATTATTAATTTGAGCAAAAAGGGTTAAATCTATATTTTTTTGATTAAAAGAAATGTATTTAAAAATTAAAACAAATTAAATAAAAGAATAAACCTAAAATCTGTTTTGCATAAATGAATTTTATTTAATAATTGCATAAAAGGGATAAAAATAAAACTATTTAGGATATATGGTCAATTTTCTTCCAAAAGAATTAGGAATGAACAGCCCGAGAAAGCATGGGGCTCTGGAAAACTCTGTCTCAAAAACAACAATTTGCTGGGTATGTGGCAATCCTTGTAAACTGCTGTCACCTGAGAATTTTATGCATGATCCTCGAAAGGAGGAAGAGGGCCTTTTAAGAAAGAACATAGGACTTTGATTTAATCATTATGATCATCATCTGAGAGCTGGAAAGACAGAGCTGGGAAACAGAGTGAGAAGTATTGCTGAGCATCTGCACTGGAAGACAACTGTGCCAGGTTCTTTTTGCTATGCCTTCTTTGAATTTTAATATCAAACTGCAGTAAAGAAATACTTTGTTCTCTGTTTAGAATACAACTTTCCAAGTTTGTTTTGAAAACTGGGTAATAGATTTCCATTCTGTGTTGAAATTATGGAACACATTCCTTCTTCTCCATTAGGGATTTTCGTCCTGTTGCAAATCTGCATTTTAATGAAGGAATTTCAAGTGTATTTGCAATTTTATATATACAATGTCTGCATATCTGTCTTGAGACAAAACCGAATGTAGCTTATACTGGACAAATGTCTTTTTTTTCTGAGTCTGAAATTGCTTTGGGAATTTAATTCCCCTTGCCCTCCCCATGGGAAGGGCGTGGTCTGTGGAGGCTCGCGTCCTCCATAGGCCGCGGCCTGTGGAGGGCACGAGCCCTCACAGCCCGCCCCACCTCCCCATGGGAGGGGCAAGGGCTTTTACCTGAGCCCTTCTGGTCGCTCAATACCATCACAGGACCATGTAAAATACCCTGCTAATTATGCACGGCCAGTAAATTCACAAATTTGAAAATCAGAATCTCTTACTTCGAATTTGATACAGCTGAACATGAATTTTTACACATATATACATATAGAATTTCTTACTTCGAATTTGATACAGCTGAACATGAATTTCTACACATATATACATATAGAATTTCTTACTTCGAATTTGATACAGCTGAACATGAATTTCTACATATATATATATATATGTATGTATGCATATACAATATGACTGCACAAACATACATATATATATATATATATATATATGTGTATACCTATATATATATATAAATAGATACCCATGCATAGTATGCCAAATACAAATTGAAACAGAAAACTCTTTCCCAGAAATATAGTATAAATTCTGTTTTATAAATATCTTGAATCTGAAGCAAGGACAGGAAAATCTTGAAAAGCCATATAACAGAAAGTATATGAATTCTGTTTTGTAATTATCTTGAATCTGAAGCAAGGACAGGAAAATCTTGAAAAGCCATGTAACAGAAAGTATATGAATTCTGTTCTTTGAATTGCTAAAACCTGAAAACAAAAACAGAAGTGTTTGAGACACCATATAGACTGGAAAGTACCTTGAATATGTTAAAAAGAATATAACATGAAATGTGAATGAAATATTGTCTTTCAAACCTCAGAATTTTGAAACAAAAATTGTATTGTATCAGTATATTATTTTACTCTGTACCTTGTAATGAAATAGGGAATCAAAACTGTCAGTCATTGAAATGCATATGGAAAACTGAAAGCACTGTTCTTACTATCAAATAGTGCACTGAAAATTATCAATATATATATTTCTTTTATCCAAATTAAAAGAGAACACTTAGCAAAGGATAAATGGCATCTTACAACTGAAATATAAGGAATGTACTCAAAAATTCACTTCTTTTAATTGATGAAAAGATGAAAGCCTGTTTTGAAAATGTATTAAGTTTCTGTTAAGTATTATTTAACTGCACTATGGTAACTTCCGGGACAGGGTGCCGAAGGTGGGCGAACAGAGACGGTAGTATTACCTTTTCTAATTCTACCATTTATTATTATTTTGCTTGGCCAAGCACTGTACCATTGAAATAGATGGATTGTTTATTTTAAAAAGCCTAGAAATTTATTTGAGTCTCTGCCACCTCCTGTTGCAAGAAATGTGTTTATTTCATGTTAGAAATGCATATAGGCATCAGGCACGCACCGAGAGTGCCCTCCTGTTTTACCGTTTCGGGTTGCTAGGCTCCTTTATGCAGGGCCGGGGATTCCTTCGAGTTAGGAAGGGACCCGGGGAAGTCATGGACTTCGTGGTTGGGCGGAAAAGGCGCCTAAATCACATTCTTGGCCCCAGCTCGCAAGAAGACCAAGGTGTCACGGCGGTTGGTGGATCCAAGATTATTTGCTATTAATGTACTTATGTATCTTTCAGACTTGGCTTGTGAAGCCGATATTTATGTATATACATTTTGAAATTCTTGTTGAAACTTGAAATGGAAGTGTATTTGAATGTATTAATGTATCATTGATTGATTCCTCCAAGTGAAGAGGAATATGTGTATATGAGAAAATCTTTGAAATACTCATGCTTGTTTAATTTGTAATGATGATATTATTTTATGAAATGCAATTCAAATTCTCTTTATTTCATTTGGAAGAATTATGAGAAATGTTGACTTTTTCGGAAACTTATTTATAATGGTTTGAATAAATTTAGAACACTTTTAATTTCCCTTAATGATGTGTTAAAAGGCTTTGGAAATCTTTCTTAATTTTCCGAGTGTTACATCTTGGTATCAGAGCAGCATGGTTCAACTCTAGGACCTATGCCTAACTACGTATGACGTTGTGTCTTAATCAGGGTAACCTAAAATGGAAAATAGAGTGTACCAACGAATTGGTAGATCTCGTGAGGGTCCCAATGATAAATTAGATCAGATTTTAGCCTTGCTGCAGAGCCAGGGGGCTAGAATTGAGGAATTAGAGCAAGGAAGGAAAGATGGCCATCAAGGATTAAACGCAAAAGAAACTGAAGGGGAAGCTAATATTGAACCACCTGGAAAGGAGGAAAAACTAAATAGGGTGGCTGAGGAGTTGGGAAAAGACCTAAAGAAGGTCGCTCCTCCGAAGTTTGATGGAAGAACCTTTGGAGATGGGGCAGAAGCCTGGGTTATAGAAATGGAAAGATATTTCGCCCTACGAAATCTATCAGATGAAACAAAAGCTGAATGGGGTTCATATCAGCTCACCGGTGAGGCTGCTACTTGGTGGGAAAATGAAAGGGCGGATAAGCAGTTTATGCATGGAAAGGTAACGTGGGACAAGTTCCTACAACTATTTAGGAAGAGGTGGTTACCCCAATCTCATTTTGATAAGAAGATGACAGAATTCCAGATGCTTGTACAGGGTGGCATGACAGTGACTCAATATTGGGAGAAATTCTCTCACTTGCTTAAGTACGCACCCCAATACCAGCATGATGAGAGATTTCGAGTCCGAAAATTTATTTTGGGGCTTAGACCTCAAATTGGAAATGAAATAGATCTGCACAATCCAGCCACCATGGATGAAGTTTTTGATTTAGCAATCAAACAGGAACACAAATTGCAACAAGCTGCTAACTATAGGAAGAGCAGGGAAGCCAAGTATGGCAACAAGAAATTCCAAGGAAATCGCAATCAGGGTGGTCCGAGTAAACAGGACAGTCAAGGGAACGAAAACAGACAAATCAGAAATTTGAAGAGAGAGGGTAGTCCTCAGGACCGCAATGAAGGAAGCAGGAACAATAACAACAAGAAGGGCAACTACAATAAGAGGAATGATAACAATAGGAGAGATTTTTCTGACAAACCTAAGGCACCTCGTGGAGGATGTTATACTTGTGGTGGCGAGCATTACGCCAGTGTGTGCCCCAGAGAAATAACAAGCAAAATAACAGAAACCAGCATCATATTCATGCAGCGGTTGACAATCGCCAGGCCGATTATCAAGCAACTCCCATCCAGTTATCGGGTAAATTATTTGGATGCCCTGTTTCTGTTCTGATTGATACAGGTGCTACTGATAGTTTCATAGACCCTCATGTTTTGACTAAAATATCAGTTAGACCAAGTTTTATGGCAAATTCTTGGAAAGTTCAGTATGGAAACCGGGTAGAGAAGAGGGTAGAGCAATGCATGTATTTCAGCAAACTTGAACTCCCTAACCTCCAGACGCAGGTGAACTTGTATGTTGCACCATTAGGGTCTTACGATGTGATATTAGGGATAAATTGGCTCTCTGAACACAAAGCCCTTGTAGATTGTGAAGAAAAGTCAATTAAGTGTTTCGATGACCGAGGAAAACAAGTAGAGCTTTGTGGCATTAAAAAGCCATTAGAGCTTAGGCAAGTATCTGCCATGCAGTTGAAAAAGGCAAGTCGGAAGGGATGCTCTATCTTTGCAATAAAAGTCAAGGACTTTGATGAGAAAGAATCAATTAATGATCATCCCATTCTGAAGGAATTTGAGGATGTTTTTCCTACAGAATTGACTGAGCTCCCGCCCAAGCGTGTGTTTGATTTCTCCATTGATCTGATGCCAGGAGCAGAACCTCAGTCTAAGGCCCCTTACAGGATGAATACAACAGAATTATTTGAGCTCAAGGCCCAACTAGAGGAATTGCTGAAGCAAGGTCTTATTAGGCCAAGCGTGTCACCTTGGGGAGCACCCGTCATCTTCGTGAAAAAGAAGGATGGTACCTTGAGGTTGTGCATTGATTATAGAATGCTTAACAAGGTTACTATCAAAAATAAATATATGCTTCCTCGCATCGATGATTTATTTGATCAGTTGAAAGATGCCAAGGTATTCTCAAAAATTGATTTAAGATCAGGATACCACCAGTTGAGACTGAAGGAAGAAGACATTCACAAAACTGCTTTCAGAACCAGGTATGGTCACTATGAGTTTACTGTGCTACCTTTTGGGCTAAGTAATGCTCCTGCAGCTTTCATGAACCTGATGAATAGTGTCTTCCGAGATTGTTTGGATAATTTTGTCCTAATTTTTCTTGACGATATTTTAATCTATTCTAAGTCAGAGGAAGAACATGAGAAGCATTTGAGGATTGTGTTGCAGCGTCTAAGGGAACATAAGCTGTATGGAAAAATGTCTAAGTGTACCTTCTTCCAATCCGAAGTGCATTATTTAGGTCATGTGATCTCAGCAGAAGGGGTAAGAGTAGATCCGGAGAAGATTAAGGCAATTATGGATTGGCCGGTCCCGCAAAATGTCTCTGAAGTTCGAAGTTTCATGGGACTTGCAGGATACTATAGGAAATTTGTCCAAGGATTCTCGACAATCGCAGCTCCCATCACTGCACTACAGAAGAAGGAAAAGAAGTTTGAATGGAGCGACAAATGCGAGAAAGCCTTTCAGCTGCTGAAGGAGAAACTCACTACCGCACCCATCCTAGTTGTGCCAGATCCGAATGGCCATTTCACAGTTATTACTGATGCATCAGGAGAAGGGGTAGGTGCAGTTCTTATGCAAGAAGGACAAGTGGTAGCTTATGAGTCAAGGAAGTTAAAACAGCATGAATTAAACTATGCGCCACATGACTTAGAATTGGCAGCCATAGTCCATGCTTTACAAATGTGGAGGCATTATCTCTTGGGAAAGCCTTTCGAACTTAAGACAGACCATGCAGGATTGAGATACATCTTCACTCAACCTAATCTCAATGCCCGACAAAGGCGATGGCTGGAATTCCTGAGTGAGTATGATTTTGGGATTGAATATATTAAAGGTAAAGAAAACAGAGTGGCTGACGCCCTGAGTAGAAGGAGACACCTTGCAGCCATGGTTACCATAAAATCAGATTTCAGGCAACAAGTAGTGCAATCCTCCCTTGGGGACGAACACTATGAAAGGGTGAAACAAGCCCTTAGGGTAAATCCCTCCGACCGTCGATATGAAGGCTATATGATAGAATCAGATGGACTTTTGAGATACCAGGGACGAATGTACATTCCTAGTTCTGCAAACTTGAGAGAGTTGGTGCTAGAAGAATTCCACAATGCACCCTACTCAGGACATCCTGGTATTACAAAAATGATGGAAGGACTTAGGCCATTGTACTTCTGGCCAGGACTTAAAAGGGATATTACGTCCCATGTAGCTCGATGCTTAGAGTGCCAGCAAGTCAAAGCAGAGCATGTACACCCGGCAGGACTCTTATATCCTCATAGGGTGCCAGAGTATAAATGGCAGGTTATCACTATGGATTTTATACAGGGGCTACCAATGTCCAAAAACCGACATGATACCATCTTGGTTGTAGTAGATAAATTGACAAAGGTTGCCCATTTCATTCCGGGAAATCTCAAGGATGGATCAATGGTTTTAGCAAGAAAATTTGTCCAAGAAATCTTCCGGTTGCATGGAGTGCCAGAGACGATCATCTCAGATCGAGACACTCGAATGACTTCTAGGTTCTGGATTACATTAAACTCTTCCCTAGGAACCAAATTGAATTTTAGTTCCGCATATCACCCTCAGACCGATGGTCAGACAGAAAGGGTGAACCAGGTAGTAGAAGATCTCCTCCGCATGTACTGTATGGAGCAGCAATATAAGTGGGAGGAGTATTTGCCTTTGGTGGAGTTTGCTTACAACAACTCCTACCATGCTTCTTTGGGCATGGCACCTTTTGAAGCCCTTTACGGACGTAAATGTCGGACACCCATTAGTTGGGACAGAGTAGAAGACAGGGTGGTGATTGGCCCTGAGATGCTCAGAGAAATGGAAGATCAAATGAAAATCATTAAGGAAAAGTTGAAGCAGGCTGCGGATAGACAGAAAAGCCTAGCAGATAAGAACCGAAGTTTTAGACAATTCTCTGCAGGAGATAAGGTCTTTTTAAGAGTTCGGCCGCATAAGAGTTCAATTTCTTTTGGCAAGAACTCTAAGTTGGCTCCTAGATTTGTTGGCCCTTTTGATGTTTTGGAGGTGGTGAATCCAGTTGCTTACAGGCTTGCTCTGCCACCAGCCCTATCCCGGATACATAATGTGTTTCATGTTTCAGTACTCAAGCCATACCATCCAGATATTGCTCATATCCTTGATTGGCGTGCATTGCAGGTCCAGGACCCAGGGGTGATACAGGTGGAACCCGTCAGGATTCTGGAAGAGCGCAATGTTAAGTTGTGTAATAGAGACATTATGCAATACAGGGTCCAGTGGGACCAGTATTCGGTGGATAATGCCACCTGGGAGAATGCAGAGGACATAGACAGACTTTTTCCTCATTTGAGACCTTAGTATATATATATATTTTCTTTTACAGAGACTTACGAAGTGCTGGTATCCCCATTTTGCTGTGTAATTTGCTTTTAGACATCGAGACGATGTCTCTTCTCAAGGGGGGAAGGATGTCACGTCTCATACATTGACTCATTTTGACCATTGACCTATTTTGATCATGACTCATTATGACCATTGACTTATTTTGATCGTGACTTATTTTGACTATTTGACTTAGTTTGACCCTGACTTATTTAGATAATGTTTAATCATGATCTTATGAGATTCAATATATGAAGTATGATATGTGTTAAGAGCAATGCTTTAATATAATTGTTTCTTTCAAGAATTATAAATGCATTTATATAAATGTTGAGTTGATTATTTTTCCTACGATGGTTACTAATACTCTTTTGTTTTGCATGCCTGAGTGCATCTGAATGGCAGGTGATCGAAGGCCAAGGAGATCGAAGGCCAAGAGTGTGATTGAGGAAAAGGAGGTTAGCTTCTCGACAGGGTAGAAGAGGAGAAAACTCTCGGTTATGCACACACCACTTACATCATGTAGCTGCATTAGATCATGTTCTTATTGTTTTTACAATGTGATTGCGTGAAATGATTAGCATAGCGAATTTGAAATAAGGTTAAATTAGATTATGAAATTATATGGCTTATTCTATTTCCTAATTTCTCATTATTAATTTGAGCAAAAAGGGTTAAATCTATATTTTTTGATTAAAAGAAATGTATTTAAAAATTAAAACAAATTAAATAAAAGAATAAACCTAAAATCTGTTTTGCATAAATGAATTTTATTTAATAATTGCATAAAAGGGATAAAAATAAAACTATTTAGGATATATGGTCAATTTCTTCCAAAAGAATTAGGAATGAACAGCCCGAGAAAGCATGGGGCTCTGGAAAACTCTGTCTCAAAAACAACAATTTGCTGGGTATGTGGCAATCCTTGTAAACTGCTGTCACCTGAGAATTTTATGCATGATCCTCGAAAGGAGGAAGAGGGCCTTTTAAGAAAGAACATAGGACTTTGATTTAATCATTATGATCATCATCCGAGAGCTGGGAAACAGAGTGAGAAGTATTGCTGAGCATCTGCACTGGAAGACAACTGTGCCAGGTTCTTTTTGCTATGCCTTCTTTGAATTTTAATATCAAACTGCAGTAAAGAAATACTTTGTTCTCTGTTTAGAATACAACTTTCCAAGTTTGTTTTGAAAACTGGGTAATAGATTTCCCTTCTGTGTTGAAATTATGGAACACATTCCTTTTTCTCCATTAGGGATTTTCGTCCTGTTGCAAATCTGCATTTTAATGAAGGAATTTCAAGTGTATTTGCAATTTTATATATACAATGTCTGCATATCTGTCTTGAGACAAAACCGAATGTAGCTTATACTGGACAAATGTCTTTTTTTTTTGTTTTCTGAGTCTGAAATTGCTTTGGGAATTTAATTCCCCTTGCCCTCCCCATGGGAAGGGCGTGGTCTGTGGAGGCTCGCGTCCTCCACAGGCCGCGGCCTGTGGAGGGCACGAGCCCTCACAGCCCGCCCCCCCTTCCCATGGGAGGGGCAAGGGCTTTTACCTGAGCCCTTTTGGTCGCTCAATACCATCACGGGACCATGTAAAATACCCTGCTAATTATGCACGGCCAGTAAATTCACAAATTTGAAAATCAGAATCTCTTACTTCGAATTTGATACAGCTGAACATGAATTTTTACACATATATATACAAATAGAATTTCTTACTTCGAATTTGATACAGCTGAACATGAATTTCTACACATATATACATATAGAATTTCTTACTTCGAATTTGATACAGCTGAACATGAATTTCTACATATATATATATATATATATATGTATGCATATACAATATGACTGCACATACATACATACATATATATATATATATATGTGTATACCTATATATATATATATATATAAATAGATACCCATGCATAGTATGCCAAATACAAATTGAAACAGAAAACTCTTTTCCAGAAATATAGTATAAATTCTGTTTTATAAATATCTTGAATCTGAAGCAAGGACAGGAAAATCTTGAAAAGCCATATAACAGAAAGTATATGAATTCTGTTTTGTAACTATCTTGAATCTGAAGCAAGGACAGGAAAATCTTGAAAAGCCATGTAACAGAAAGTATATGAATTCTGTTCTTTGAATTGCTAAAACCTGAAAACAAAAACAGAAGTGTTTGAGACACCATATAGACTGGAAAGTACCTTGAATATGTTAAAAAGAATATAACATGAAATGTGAATGAAAGATTGTCTTTTCAAACCTCAGAATTTTGAAACAAAAATTGTATTGTATCAGTATATTATTTTACTCTGTACCCTGTAATGAAATAGGGAATCAAAACTGTCAGTCATTGAAATGCATATGGAAAACTGAAAGCACTGTTCTTACTATCAAATAGTGCACTGAAAATTATCAATATATATATTTCTTTTATCCAAATTAAAAAGAGAACACTTACCAAAGGATAAATGGCATCTTACAACTGAAATATAAGGAATGTACTCAAAATTCACTTCTTTTAATTGATGAAAAGATGAAAGCCTGTTTTGAAAATGTATTAAGTTTCTGTTAAGTATTATTTGACTGCACTATAGTAACTTCCGGGACAGGGTGCCGAAGGTGGGCGAACAGAGATGGTAGTATTACCTTTTCTAATTCTACCATTTATTATTATTTTGCTTGGCCAAGCACTGTACCATTGAAATAGATGGATTGTTTATTTTAAAAGCCTAGAAATTTATTTGAGTCTCTGCCACCTCCTGTTGCAAGAAATGTGTTTATTTCATGTTAGAAATGCATATAGGCATCAGGCACGCACTGAGAGTGCCCTCCTGTTTTATCGTTTCGGGTTGCTAGGCTCCTTTATGCAGGGCCGGGGATTCCTTCGAGTTAGGAAGGGACCCGGGGAAGTCATGGACTTCGTGGTTGGGCGGAAAAGGCGCCTGAATCACATTCTTGGCCCCAGCTCGCAAGAAGACCAAGGTGTCACGGCGGTTGGTGGATCCAAGATTATTTGCTATTAATGTACTTATGTATCTTTCAGACTTGGTTTGTGAAGCCGATATTTATGTATATACATTTTGAAATTCTTGTTGAAACTTGAAATGGAAGTGTATTTGAATGTATTAATGTATCATTGATTGATTCCTCCAAGTGAAGAGGAATATGTGTATATGAGAAAATCTTTGAAATACTCATGCTTGTTTAATTTGTAATGATGATATTATTTTATGAAATGCAATTCAAATTCTCTTTATTTCATTTGGAAGAATTATGAGAAATGTTGACTTTTTCGGAAACTTATTTATAATGGTTTGAATAAATTTAGAACACTTTTAATTTCCCTTAATGATGTGTTAAAAGGCTTTGGAAATCTTTCTTAATTTTCCGAGTGTTACTCTTTATTCTCCGGAGAAGTCAGAAGTTAGAAGTATTAGTTAATTGCAAGTTTAGATTCAATAGTTAGAAGCTACAATATTGAGCATTAAGTACCTATAGCATAAGTAGCAGACTTACGTTAATTCCCCTATTTTGTAATTTTACGATTTATTTCCTTTTCCAATTTTTACAGTTTTCAGTACATGTGTGACCACCTATGTTCCATCGATATAGGGCATAGTTAGGATACTTGGATGCATGTATAGTGTCAACGTTGTCAAAAGCTTACAAGCCCCGGTTGATAATTAAATGAAAACTTTTGTGAAGGTTTGGTAAACTGTTCAATTAGGAATCCATCCTCTGAATTTTGTGTCTACTTGCAAACACCAAGTTAATCAAATGTTAGAAAGGCCTTTAAGGGCTAAATTCAAATTTTAGAAGTCTATTTTTTGTATTAGTTGTTAGTGTCTTATGTGGAACAATAGTGTCCTATGTGGCATGGTAGTATCTTGTGGAGTGTGATTATTGTGTTTTGTGGGGTGTGGTAACCTTTTAGTTTCTTGTAATCTCATGATTGCATTACCGTGTAAAACACTTATGACCATCAACATTTCTCTTAAGTATTACAAAACATGTTTAATCTAAAAAGAGGGGAAAAGGGGATGCTAATAGTATATTTGAGAGTTAGCCTTAATCAAGCCCCCAATAGCATGTTTCAACTTGGAGAAATTCAAAATTTATAGGTGTGTATCCATGTGGTGTTTGTGTATGGAGTGGAAATAATTATGGTGTGTATCAAGGGAATGGAGGATGTCCTAGGTGCTTCAAAGAGGAAAGTGTGTGTGTGGGTCTAGGTGTAGATGCTAGAAGATCTTTTATTTTTTAGACAAGTCCACTTAAATAAGCGTGTTTAGGATTGATCTAACTACTAGACACATATCAAGGCTATGGTTTAGTAAAAAAATGTAAGCATTTAAGCAAGAAAAAGCAAGCTAAAAAGTGTGGGACACTAATGTGGCGCACTACTATCTCAGATGGCATTAGAGTGTGAATAAAGGTTAAAAATGATGTGTGTAGTGTGAGGGGTCATATCTAGTTGGGATGAGGTTTTTTTAGGGTAAATTATGCTCTAAGGGAGTTAAATTTGGTCCAAGTCATGTTTATTGTAAGCGGTAGTTTAAACAATTGCAAAAATGAAGTGGAAAAGTGTGAAGCATGCACTTTTTCTCTCTACGTTTTCCCCCACTTTAGTGTACATGTGAGATATCAAGTATTCTAAACTTAAAATAAATTTTCTTATTAGTACTCAATATGAGAGGATACAAAAAGGATGTTGAATAAGTCCACTTATCAAGGTTTGTATGTCCTCTACTCAACTTTGTCTTCAATTATGTAATATAATTTAGAGAAGAAATCTTTGTTTGTCATGAAAATACTTAGAAGAATAAGTTCCACATATTCTAAAATTGTTATTCCTTTAAAATTTTCTAAACCAAGTGAATAGGACCTATCATGGATTTGGAACTAATGTGGCATTTTTGATACTAAGAGACAACAAAGAAGTGAGATGGTGTAGAATCCATGGAAGGACACTCTAATTAAGAATAGTGAAGGAATGTAGTTGTGAAGGACTCCTAATAGAAATATTGCACAAAGAGAGAACTTATGGTTGTGAAGGAGATTACACAAAGTGAAATATAACTATGGTTGTAAAGGAAGCTACACAAAGAGAAACTAATTATGTCTACAAAGGAGGTGACGCAAAAATAAATATATGGGTACGAAGGAGCCTATATAAAAAGAAACTATGGTACATCCACAAGGTTGTGGAACTATGAAGGGGGATATATTCCCCACTTAAATTACCTAGATGTAAGTAGATACAATCAATTTAAGGAAAGAGTAAAAGAAAGAGGAAAATGTAAGAAGTAAGTTTGGTGTTACAAAGAACTAATGCATATGTAAGTATAAGAGAGGAATGAGGGTTGTTTTCCCCAAGGATGTCCCCACAATGTTGGCACCATATAATAAGGAAAAAGAGGGGAGAAAAGTGTGAAGATGCAAGTAACATGAGGAGAGATATATGAGATAGATAATGATATCGTGTTCAAGAAAATGATGATAGGCTAATCACGATAAGGAGGTAGGATAGAAGCATGTCTGGCGTGGGTTAGGTAGAAGTATGGGAGCATAAGAGTATGAGGACTAATATGGAATAAGGGATTGTGTATAATGAGATAAGATGAAAGCACAAAAAGTAGTAATGGATACAAGAGATACAAAGTTTTGGAATGTGTTGACTGTGAGGGAATAACAAGGGAATAAAATATTTAAAATTAGGTAAGAGAGGAAGATAACATATAAATTTGAGTATAAATTAGAAACATACTATAAAGGAAATATATTAGGTCAACATGAAATTGTTAGTTTGAAGCATGTGATCATTTAAGCTCAAGATAAAGAGGGGGAAATAAAGTTTTTCCCCACTATGAGGACAAATTGTGCATGTAAGAGGTTGGTATGGTAAACAACAACACTAGAAACATGGCATATGACAAGAAAAAAGTGTCCATGTGATGGATGGATGAAGATGTAATGTAAGATAAAAACATGAGAGTAGAACATAAAAGACATTGTAAAATATAGTAAGTAAAGAATAATGTCTTGATGTAAGAAAATTATTTAGTAATATGTATTTTGGAAGTGTGGCTTGAGGTGTTGCCAAATAACAGTCAAGTATATAAAGTTTAGAAATGAAGAGTGAGATAAATGATGAAATCTAACCATGTCATAAGAATTAGTGGAAAAAACTACTAGGGAGATGTGATCATAAGATTTTATGAAGTTCATTGAACCATCAATAGAGATAAGTAGAAATAAAAGAACAAAAAATAAAATATTTGTAGAAATGTGCATGATTTGGAAATTAATAATAGGGAATGAAGCATGTTGTTTAGAGCTGAAAATGGAAAAAGTTGTGTAAGAGTTGTTAAATTGTCCAAACAAATAATGTTATCATTTACAACCAATGGTGTGTATACCAAGCAAGAAAGACACATTGTTTAATACAAAATAAAATAATGTCCCCAAGTGGGAAAGACATAGAGAGGTGGTGAGAGAAAGCATGAGTTCAATTAAATACAAAGAGAAGTGTAAATAATGCCATAAAGGGAGAGGGAAAATATATGACATGATCAAGAAAATGAAGTAGATATGGTATGGTAAAGGTAAAGAAATTTAGGTGTCTTGGAAAAGTGGATTAGAAGAGGAGTATTTACCCATGAAGTATTATCAGCCATAAGTAAAAGGGGATAGAATTCATTATGAGTAGGAAGGACAACTTCAAGATGAGTGAGATGGATATAACATGTAATTTGAGATTAGTTCATCCATATTTGTACCATAAGATGTGTGATCAATAGTCTATTTTTTACAAGTGAGAGGCATGGCATGTATTTACCAAGGGTTATTTTCCAAATCAACATTGTCATTATTAGAACATGTGATGGATGTGTCATTATAATAAATTAGATTATTGTATTCATTGATAAGAGTATCATATCTATGTTCAAGATGTGTATTGTCTAGAAAGTTAACTATGATAATACCCTCATCGATGATAACTTGGATTTATTTTGTAATGTGTATCATTAATTGGTAGAATGAACTAGCCTCTTATGATATGCACAAGAAGAAAGTGATGGATGATCATGCTTAATAGTTATTTTATATTTAAAATTGGATAGAGAGATTGTGCTAGATTATAATAGAAGGGATAATATATGATCACGAGAATCATTTAAAGGCAAGAATGAACTTTATCCTTGTTGACACAAAAATTTGGTTTTTTAGAAAAGTATTACCTTAGTGGACTATAGGTTGAGTGGGGTAATTAGGATATTATTAGAAGCAACGAATCTTTAGAAACTTTTGTTTAATTTGGATGAATGTCAAGGATAGGATAGAGAGATAATAATACATTGGAGCATGAGTTTTTCTTAGATAAATAGCACAAGAAAATATTTTATAAATGATTATCAAGAAGTTTAAACCTGTTTGGATTGCTAGTGAAAGAAAATCAAAGTGTGATGCTGAAAATTGCATCTTATGCAATTTCACATTCCATAAACCTCCCCTCTAGATTAATTAAATTTGACAATGCAATATCACCTTTAGTTACCTTAATTTTGTCCTTAACCTACTTGTTCCCAATTGTTAAAGTGAATTTTTGTTACGAATGACCGTGTGTCACGCAGATGTCTACACATTGCGTGAACATCTTGAAAAGATTCTTGACTATGTAGCTATTTGGATGTTACACTTCCCACCTACCCATGAAGTGTAACACCTCTAAAACTTGTAGGTGTGTCAAGAATGTCCCTTTGCATGCCTATACCTCTTTCAAACCTCCTATTCTCTTATTCATTCACTCTATCTCAATCTACCTTGCTCATTCTCTAATTCTTCTCCATCTCAAGCATTCTTTTCACTCTATTTACCATCTTTGTGTTATTTCTCTCTACATCAACAGTTTTGCACTATTGCCACGTCTTGGAAGTTGCATGCTCTTCCTTTCAACATTCTTGTTTGCTAAAGGAGGCTAATCGTAGCTTTATTATTGCATTATATATTTACTTTGATAGCATATTGTTCTAATTTTTTTATCTATTTCCTTATCTTGTCTATTATATTTGTATCTATCTCTATCTATCTGGTTGTCTGTGGAGGTGGGAACACCTACGCGAGGGTTTGACTAAGGAAAGCCCCTAAAATAACCCCAACCATTTTTTTGTTTCCATGTGTGTAGGTTTTGATGTTGTAGCATTGCGAGAGGCTTCATTTGAGGACCTCTTGTAAGTGTCTACTTTCTTCTTTTCATTTCCACCATTTCCCTTCCATCTAGCCTAGTTTGTGTCTATTTCTATGATTTTGTTATTTAGCATAATCTCGAGACTTTAGTGATCTGGTAGTTATTAGGTTCATTGTGATTTTTTGAAATAAACTCTTCTTTCATCTGTGCAAGACTCCAACATGCCATGGGGATATCTATGCACTGTGCTATCGCTCAAGGCCGAGAGCTTGCTGGTTTGTCCAAAGAACCTCTGAAACTTGCTCTTTTGATCCCTGAAACTCTCTCTTTTTGTTTCCGCATAAAACTCAGTCAAACTCATTTATATCTTCATCCTATCACCTAAGCTTTGATCCTTGAGGTAGTCGAGGATCATTCACCCTTTGAGATCATGTCATTTCAAGGTGTCAAATTTCCTCCTCTACATTTTGGTGAACTTGACATGAAGTTATCCTTGCCTTAATATTTTGTTGATATTTTCTTCTCTTTTGTTTGGATGATTGTTGGACCCAACATTGTGACACTTTTATGAGTTTCACAACCCAGTCTACAAATTTTGAGCACGTATTTAGAATAAGTGTTCAACACTTAGATATGGGTTCAAGACAACAGTTCAATCCAACCTACCAGGGTCTTGACTTTGAATAGTTCACTACATAACTGTCACTCGGCTATACTCCCCCTTCCATTTTTGTTAATGTGCCTGAAAATGCCCAAGTTGGTTCTCAACCTAGTACTCCTTTTGACTCTTCTTCTTTCATAGATCATGAAACCACTCTTAGGGTCCCCTTCGAGCCTTCAATCTCTGGAAGGAAGAATTAAATAATTTGAGGACTTGATAATTCATGAAAATTTGTACACTCAAGTTGCTCCTATTATTGGTGGTCTAAGGGATCTACTCATCTCAGGTCGTAAAGGCCTTGAGTTGCTTCGTGGAATAGTGAATATAGTAAAGACTAATGTACCCTCATATATGACAATCTTGATGCACCCTTAGGATACCCCATTGGAGATCACTGGTACACAATTAAATCTTTCGATGCTAGAGGTGTTTATGCACATGGTGGATACAAATCCTTATATACCTTCTTTTACTTTTGTCGATAACCCAAACTCTAATCTTGGAGTCAATGTGAATCACACTCCTTTGGGGTTTAAGGTTTATGTTCCTAGATCCACATCCCAAACATCCATTCCTATTAACAGTTAGCCTCCCCACCTCCGCCATTCGATCCCATCTTAAATTATTTGTTACAAAACATGGGATAGATGTAATCATAGTTGGATAACTCGACCATCACTGCCTTTCAGCCCACATTATAACCCTATTATAGCCACAGCCATTTAGCCCTCACCATTCTAAATATTCCCATTCCCCAAGGGGTAGAAGTTTTGAAGTTTGATAAGTATAGTAGCAAGGGTGATATGCAAACCCATGTCTCATCATTTGTTTCCATGTGTAGTGAATTCATTTATCAAGATGCTTTGTTAGCCAAACTATTCTTGTGATCCCTCAAGGACGCTACACTAGAGTGGTTTTTCTCACTTCCTGACAATTCCATCTTCTCCTTTGATCAATTAATTAATCAATTCTTATAGCAATCCCAAGAAAACATTAGGCCAAATATCACTTTTACTAATCTCATCCACTATAAGCATGGGACTCATGAGAAGGTAATTGATTTCATTGCTCGCTATCAGTCCTTGTTTTCTTAGATCTCTTATTCCCTGTTGGAATTCAATGTCTAACGTGTGTTCATCAATAATCTACAATATGCATTGAGAGAAAGAGTTCTCTTAATGAAGTATCCTTCCTTTGCACATTTGTGTACAACACTTTGTGACTACCAGTAGATAGCGATATAGAACAGTGGTTCTACCTTGTCCTCCTGTCTTGATAATCGGAAAAAAATGTCTATTTCTAGGGAGTCAAAAAATAATAAAGCAGTAGTGAACATAGTTTTATTCCTACTGAAAAGAACACCGCAGGACACAATATATTTTTTACAAAACTATTTGAATCCTATGCAAGTGTTCTTAGAAATCTATTAAAATATGGTTTAATCACTCTCCCAAAAATTAGTATAGTACCCAATGGCAAACCATATCCCAACTAGTACAATGCACAAAAGTTTTGTCAGTATCACCAAGTCCTTGGTCATGACATCGAACATTGTGTACATATTTGACATGTGGTCCAAGACCACATGGATAGCAGTGCCATCCAACTCGACAATAGGAAACAAAACACATATGTAGCAAAGCCTAATAGCCAATTATAGATCTACAAAAATCCCTTTCCTTCTCATTCTACTACTCTAATAAAATCTACTTCATCTTATGGTCCTAACCATTATGACTAAATGAACATGGTCTCGTTCACTACCATTCCTCCTTTGAGTCATGTGGGAAATATCCCTGAAATAACCTTTACACCACATGACTTACCAATTAACAAGGAACTTCCTTCGCTTTATATCCTGACTTAAGTCAACGGTAACACCATGATCGATGTTATGGTTGACACTACTAGTCAAGTTAATGTTATTATGAAAGAAACCATTTTCATTAATAATTTACATAAGGAGAAATACGAGGAGTTGAAGGCCACA
The DNA here is from genome assembly GCA_007258455.2 of Sequoia sempervirens. NCBI lineage: Eukaryota > Viridiplantae > Streptophyta > Pinopsida > Cupressales > Cupressaceae > Sequoia > Sequoia sempervirens. The sequence goes on along the minus strand of VDFB02255531.1, from coordinate 6,149 downwards.
CTTCATACTCATGATGGTCTCTCTATCTCGCACATTGGTTCCATTTATTTAATGGTTCTTGTTGAACCTAAATATTTTGATGTTCCATTTGTTTGTCATTCCTGAATCTGACTTATTCAAAGTGAGACTAGGAATTTTGTGGCTAGTATCAATGAATATGGTCACTTTGGTGGTCCACAAATGCTTAAAATTACCTCATGACGGCACAATGCATGCTCTTCATAATACTAGATATAAACTATTCATGTCGTGTGGGGGGATTTTCCCTAGATCATTTATGGCTCACTCCTATTGGACCTCTATCACCTCGTGGAAACTTTTTCTACAAGGCATACTTCAGGTACAAGATTGGAGCCTCAACCCATAATGCTACATTTCTACCTTATCCTCAAGTTGTTTCCTTGAAGGCTTCTATGTGTATGAAATAAAGTGCTTCGTCCCTTGTGCTTTCTTCCTCGAAGGTTATAGACAAGCATGCTCCCACTCATGGACCTTCTTCTTCTAGGATTTCACAACCTTCAACGGTGTCTTTTGTTCCTTCTACTATGTCTAGCATAGGAAAAGGAAAGGGACCCATGTTGAATAAATCTAAACCTCAAGTCTTCCAACTCCTAGTGTTGCCTATGGTCCCTTTCCAAACCTTGGACAATAAGGGAAAGCATGTGATTAGGGTTTGTCTATCTCATGTTGTTTCTACATATCATCCCTCAGGCTTCAAGCTCTCGTTCCTCCATTTTCCTTTAAAGAATAAAAAGGAAAGGATCCTATGGTTGAGACTCAAGTCCCTATCTAGAGGTTAGTCGCCTGCTTCCCCAAAGTTTGTCACTGCTCTTCTTCTAGAGGTCAGTAATGACTTGTTGGTTTCTCATCCTCCTCATGTTCAGTCACTACACTTCACTTTGGAGAAGTGTATGTTTGACTCATTGGCTCGGATATTTTGACTTTTTCATCTATCTTTGCTAGATTGATTATGTTGACCTTGCAAGACCTTGTCAATAGGTTAATTGAGGAGGCCTCTTCCTTAGCCCTTGTTGTAGGTGAGTCGGGCGATGTTGCCCTTGCTATCCTCCCTTTGCAAGCTCATCCTCCTTCCCCCTACGATGGTCTAGTGTTACACCCCAATTATGTAATTACTATTTACTATTACTATGTAGGGTAAATATGAATATAATTCGTATTTTGGAGATGAATCAATTGTGCTTGTATTTTGTTATTAGTGTGTTATATGTGAATGTTATCTCATGGAAAATTGTTGCATATATGTGAATGGATGGTTATTGAATTTATATTCTAACCTTAGAAGTGTTTTACATTATGAGCAATTGACTATTGTGTGCATGTGTTATTGGTTGCAAGTAAATGTTCATTCCTCCAGGTGGAGGGGAAGTATCACTCAGGAGAAGTGATTGATCAAATAACTAGTAACGTAACCTATCTAAGCTTACACAAACACTCACAATAGAATAATTGAGTCCGGTTATTATGTGGGAAATAAGTAAGCCATCTTTAACATAATGTGTCTACATTAGTAAGGGTCTTGATTATTATTGAATGCATACTTAGGTGGTATCTATGTGTTTGAGGTTTATGTGCCTTTGATATTTTTGTTGATATATATGTATTTACGTCAAAAGTATACATGTAAATGAGTATATACATACATTGATCCATGTTTGTGAGCATAATCATATGCATGTATGTGTAAGTAGAAATACTTACAAGCATACTCATATGAGGGATCAATTATATCTATGTGAATATATATATGCTCTTAACGAATGTGTGTATCGATGAGAATAGGATAAGAAAGCGGTAACTTGATACATATATGTGTAAACATATTAAATATGTCTATGTACGTATATGTGTATGTGTGAGTTCATGCGTATTGTTTGACGGGTAATGATAAACAAGGATGTATGCATTTGAGATATGGAATGGATTGTTTAAAAATCATATTGCTATATATATGAATATTGAGATACTTTTATATATGTACATTTATAAATATATATAATTATATGATTATATGCAAATGATATTAGGCTGATTTATATTGAGTATATGCTTTGTCCAATGTATGAGATCATAGTGCACTATATGATACATGTTGATTGCATGATAGAGGCTGATTATAAGTTGCTTATGACTATATTTTGAGTCCAAGTTTTACTCTTGCTATCACGCTTTATGGAACACGTATATTTCATTATAACTTGTTGCATTATGTCGATGCATGGTGTAGACTTAGTCAATGCCTATTGTAAGATCATCTTTGACTTGGTAAAACTTAAAGTGCCATGTCTTTGAGCTAGAACCAACATTTGTAAAGATGTGAGTAACTGGTCAATGACTTTGTCAAAATGAATAAATAACTGAATCGTCTCACACCCAGACTAAGTCGATGAAAGCATGGTGTTGCAAATTGGTTATTGACTGTTTATAATTGAATGGAAACCACACCAACCTTGAGAATAGTGTGGAAGATTTGGCGCCACCTTTGATTCTTTATACCTGTAGATATCCATTGTTGGAGATAATTCAAATTATCCATGTGCAGATTTGAATAAGTCTCTAATTGTTGTCGATCAAGCAAGGTTGATCTGTAGATGTTTTTGTTGAGTATGAGTGTACATATTCACCACCTTTTTTATGTGATATATGTGTTGTTGTGCATGCTTGTTGCTATTAGAACTCATGCCTAAACTATAGACTGAGTAGTTACCAAATAGTTGTATAAATAGTGGTGCTTGATCACTTGTTGAGGATGCATTCTTGCAAGTATTTTTACTCTGCATTATTTTTAGCTTTACTCAGTTTTATTTGAGAGAGAGAGAGAGAGTTCAGTTATATTGAAAGTGAGTGGATTTAAGAGAAGTATTCTATCAACATGAGTATCAGAGGTCTATTTTGACATCTCTTGAGAAGTTATAATCAAGCTTCTTGTTGTTTGGAGAAGCTGCATTGTTGTCAATTAATTGGATAAGCGATAACATGCATGAGGATATTCTTCTTTGTTATTTTATTTATGAAATAATTGCTCTTCATGAATGCTTGAATTTTCTTTTACAAGTACTTGCATTTAGGGAATATAGAATGTCTTTGAGAAAGGAAATAGAAGCTTTTATGTTGTTTTTATGATATTCTTGCATGTACTTCATAATAGGAGGTTGGTGTTTATCATAGGTATTACATACCAGATATGATAAAACATGAGTGGCATAAGTGTTCCTCTTAGCTAGGTTATTGATTTAACTCCAGTAGCTAGTGTCTACTCCTAGGATTGTTTATCCTTATATTGGGAAGGGAATATTGAGATTGAGATTCGCCCATGTGGATGTGTAAATCACTTGAGCTTATGGAGTTCTCTATGATTGGAAACATAGGTGGGATACCTAGTGAGTTAAAGTAGCTATTGGGTTAATTACTTTACACTCTTGAAATGAAGTCACAATGTTGACAAGACTCTACTTTGATTAGCTCTTTTATTAAAAGGGGTACACTCTCAAAGGGGAGCATCTATTGCTATGATCATGCTTTGTTGACGTCAATCACTGATGTGGCTATTCTCTTGATGGGAACCACTTATTAGTATGATATAGTACTGATTAGAGTTGTTCATTTATGAATAATTAATCCATAAATAGAAGAAGCTTATATAGCCTCTCTCTAGATTATAGAGTTACACTTGGAACTAAATTGTCTTTAGTGGATGGCTTGTCTATGTTAAGTTAACTCTTGGACTAGGAAAGCTTATACCAAGGGTTGGAATATCCATAAGATATCATAGAAGGTATTTGAAAGAGAAATAGGCTATTTTTGAGGTTAGGGATTACCTAGGGAGGGAAATTACCTATACATAGTATATGAACAGTTAGGATCCAAACTGAGCTTGTAGAAGTGTATGTGAATAGATTGACCTTCATTCAGATTATTGCTTGAGAACACTTTGGCCAAAGTAGTGTAAGTAGCCACTGTTTACACTGTCAAATTCACTGTGATCCAGCATTACATGCTAGTTCCAGATTGTGGGTTTACAAGTTCTAGTCATGTAGGACACAACACTAAGCTCAGATAGGCTATGGATGCGAGGTTTACCAACCAATCTCTTTTTTGAAGGGTAGGGCCATCTATCTTTGATAGATGTGCGAGGGACCACATATGAGTCTGTGCTTGGCGGAAAAGCACTTGAGTAATGCTTCTCCTCACTAGTTGGTGGCCAGGGTTTGCAGATGTGTATGCTAGTATCTGGGAGACCTAGAGTTTTTGTACTAGTCAGCAAGGACATTCAGAATGTATGCATCGATGCAGGGACATCAAGACTAGTTTTTATAGCTATTGCCAAATGAAGCTCAGAGGAGTTATTAACATATCATGTACTCATTTATGTAGAAGGATGTGGTTGTGAATGTTATACTTGAGTTCATTCAATACGATATTTATATATTTAGAAGATTTGTGAAATTACAATAAAATGCAAGGAAAGTTGGAAATAATGTTGTTTCAATTATGCATGTAATTTATGTAATGCCCCGCCGCGCAAACCCCAAAGGAACAAATAAAGATGCAACAATTTTTTTTTTTTAAAAGAACATAATAAACGTACTTAAGCATTCTAACATAACAATGTTCTAAGTTGCACAACTAAATCCCTTGGGGTACACGAGGACATTACCAATACTAATTCCATAACAAAGATAATAGATTAAACATTATATATACAATTACATAAATCCAATCATCATGACATCAATTAAAACATTCATTCATGATATCAAGACAAATGTGAATATACCAAATAAAACCATACATACATATGACAATAAATGAATCATCAAGATATATAAAGTATATATATTTTGACAGATACAACACAACATAATCAGTAATTACAAATGATAATTCCTGAATGATTACATGGTATGAATAAACATTACATCAATTTGATAGTACCACATAATGAACATATAAAAAAATTACATCAAGGTCTTCCCATCACACGTGGGAGACGATACATCAATGAATAAATTACATCTGGTACATAAGAACACTAGATCAACAACATCTGTCAAAACCCTGCAATGAAAGACACAACTACATCCAAAGGGAACCCAACGGGGTGCTTAGCACATTCCACCCAACCACCCATGTGCTGGGAGTAGACAAGGAAGGATCCCTGACCAAGCATGTCTAACAGTAACACAAGACTAACTCCAGGCAAAATAACATAACATCAAAATACCACAAAGAAACTAAACAATGACAAATCACCAAAGGTCATAACAATAAACCACTTTTGAAACATACAATAATTCACTTTCCAAATAATACAACAATAAGTCACGAAACACATCATCCATAAATCTCAAGTCATAATATCAAAAGACTACTTCCAGAGGACTTCAATAAAACAACACAAATGGAATGTTAGAGGAGAGTGTCATCGCATGGCTTCACATGGATTATCCAAACAACCTATCACAAGGTGTTGCCTCCATCTATACATGGATTATCCAGACAACCTAGTTCAAGGTGTCGCCTCCATCTATGGTTCTCCTGACAGCCTATCTCAAGGCGTCGCTCCATAGGGTTACTCATGCAGAATCGTTAACCTTTCGTGAAGACAAGGCAACGATCTTGCCAACCACAACCTTCTTGGTCCCCTTTAGTCTGTGATAACACTAACAGGCGGATGAGGCATCACAATTATCTTATTAATGTTTAATCCCCACCCATGATTAATTACTTAGATTATCACTGATTACTCTAACTCTACATGGGTTACCCTGACAGCCCCTTTGTGCATTGGCCCCCACTTAGAGCCACTCTCTCTAAACACTCAACACAAAATATCCAACACAGAAGGATTGTACCCACAAGAAATACTGAACCAATCAAATGGATCCTCCACGAGGCATAACCATCTTGCCAAAACATATGAAACACATCCACAAAACGGTACAATCCAAGTGCAAACTAAATCACAACCATGGTCAAAAACATAGGCCAATCATCAAAATATGAGATCACAATTACACTCAATATCCCCGCCTCTGGAAGTCCTAAACAACAACTTAAGTTCCTATAACAGGATACATTAACTCTAGGGTTTCCCACATGACCTAATCCCAAATTAAAGAAAATCAAAT
>VDFB02255529.1:0-17708 GCA_007258455.2 Sequoia sempervirens | reverse complement strand
AACACATCATGAATACAATAGTACATTACATAATGCTTCCCTTATATCAACGAGAAGAGTATATCAAATACAAGTATGATACATCAATGAAGAATATGGTACAAAATGAGGTCCAATCTTCAACCAAGTGGAGCTCTGGGAAGTCTGCATCTGCTTCTGCATCGCGAACACAACCTGGGAACCCAATGGGTGCATAGCACGTTCCACCCGACCATGTGGACCCGAAGGTCCACCCCTCGTGCTAGAAGATGACAAGAAAGGATCCACATCCAAACAAGGTCAAGCAAAAAGGGCTAACTCAACACTGACATAAATCAACATCAAGCAAGTACAACACTTGTTTATGAAACCTTCCAAATAGTTATGAGACAAGACTCACAACAACAAGGGTGTACTAAGCATAGAAGCCACAAAATGTCTACACGTGCGAGGCATGAACCATCTCGCTCATAATCATAACCAAAGGCAAGGAAAATCATGGAACATGGTACACCCACGAACTCAAAATAGAAATACGATCAATGGAACACAAAGGTCTAATCATGGGAAGATTCCACACAAAATAGGTTTCCCATCGCCTTTGGAAACCTAACAACCTACCACCCATAACTTATCAAATGGGAGTGGCTTAAGCATTTACGAGTTCCCAACTTATCCAAAACATGTCTATACATAAAGATTACCTCAAAAGCGAAATAAAGCAAGAGGAAAGTATGATCAACATGGAACCACTAGTATGCATAAGAAATCAATTCCAACGAGCACTCAAAGTATAACCAAAATAAATATCCAAACATGTTCAAAAGGACTATACATACCCATTCATTTGAACGTGAACATAATCCAAACTTATTAAAGGTAATGTAATAAATAATTAAATAATCCACTATGATTAAAAGAATTTCCTTTATAATATATTTTGAATAGATAAGCACTTGAGAAAACCTATAGTATTCAAAACATTAGTTTTCTTTTGATTTAAAATTCATAGCCTGTACTTTTGTTTACTTCAAATTGATTAAAACTTAACCTATATATATCTGTTATTTTAAAATAATAAATTTAATTTGAATGTAACCTGATTTTTACTGTAAATTAAATTTAATTAAAAGTATGACATTTACCTTTGTTGACTTCAAACTAAATAAATTTTAATTTAAAATCTACCATATATGGTTTATGTACAGTCACAAATCTAAAAGTAAAGGTGTTTGAAAATAAATTTAATTTTAAATAAGCTTGTAATTAAATCTAATTTTAATTTTAAATGCGCTTGAAACAAGTCTAGTTTTAAATATACTAAAGTAAATAAATTAATATTACAGTAACTTACTAGATAATGAAATTACCCATATTTAATAAAACAAGTTTTAAATAATTCTAACTTTAAATAAATCAAATTTTAAATATACTACAAAGATAAATTACCATTACAGTAACTTACAGGGTAATGAAATTACCCATATATAATAAAACAAGTTTTATATAGATCTAATTTTAAATAAATCAAATTTTAAATATACTAAAAAGATAAATGACTATTTACAATAACTTACAAGATAATGAAATTACCCATATTTAATAAAACAAGTTTTAAATAATTCTAATTTTAAATAAATCAAATTTTAAATATACTACAAAGATAAATTACCATTACAGTAACTTACAGGGTAATGAAATTACCCATATCTAATAAAACAAGTTTTATATAGATCTAATTTTAAATAAATCAAATTTTAAATATATAAAAAAGATAAATGACTATTTATAGTAACTTACAAGATAATGAAATTACCCATATCTTATAAAACAAGTTTTAAATAAATCAAATTTTAAATATATATTTACAAAGATAAATTACTGATTGCATGATGATGCAGTAACTCTCACAGAAAAAGAACAACTAACTCTTTAAAACTACTAAATTAAGTTAGATTTTATTATTTGATGTTAATTGACCAAAATCCCCAATGCCCTTAACATATATAACTATGAATTACGCTACAAATATACTAATCTCCTTGAGTAAATAATTGTTGTTAGTCTAACTCAAATTTTAATTACTTGTCAACATAAAATTTACCCCATAATTAGATTACTTATCTTTTGTAAAATATACTTAATAATTTACTTTTCAATTTAAATATTATAAATAAAAGAGATATCTTCACAAAAATATTTAAACCTACAACTATTCAATTAAAAGGAGTATTTTAAAAAGAGAAAATCAATCTTAAAGGTATAGTATCATCTAACCTCATTTTCTTTATTAGAATTAACATGTACTATTTTAACTTAAAGCTTCATTTCTCACGTATCTAAATGGGATGTACGCATGGACTAAGTATGCCATACCAATCATGCTAATTTTAAGGAGAGGTAAAAGAAGTGGAGGGTAAATATCATGCCTAATTTTAAGGAGAGGTAAAAGAAGTGGAGGGTAAATATCATCTAACGATTCTTATGCAAAATCTTTATGCTAAAAACCTATTTAGGGTTGACTGAAAACAAGAGTAACAGTTGCATAAAATACAAATTTGGTGACAGATAATGAATGCTGAAAGTAGAAAGAAGCTATAAATGATTTCAAAGGAGAAGTTGTGCATAAGTTTTATTTTTATTTTGAGGGTGCTAAACAGAAGTAACAATGTCTGACTGGGTGGGATTCAGTTCATGCACCAAATAATAAGTGCTACAGAAAGGTAGGGAAGAAAAACATCATACACTAAATATATTTACAAATTCAATACTTCAAAATATTTAAATTTTTCCAAAAATCTCTATATACATGTGATATAGCATTACAGTCTTCCAAAAGAAATTACTGTATTTATACCTCTGTGCATTAGCTATGCATGGGATTTAACTTGTGATGCCTATTGCTATGTGTTATTATTATTATTATTAAAACAAATAGTAAATATGTATTTAATCTTTAATGCTGGTTCTTTACCCATAACTCTCAGAAAATAACATACGAAACATAAAAATAAATCAAACTTACCTTCACCCTTCCCGTGTTTTCTCTAGCTCCTCCGTAATTCCTCCTTTCTCAAAAACCACCGCTTCCCCCTTCCCGTAGTGATTTTTGAGCTCTTTTTCTGAGTTCCTTCCCCCTGCCTCTAAAAATGCCAGCCGTAGGAAAAATCAAAGGCTTTTACCCTCTTCAAACAAATGTACCTCTTCAAACACATGTAAATGACAGGTGTAAAGAAAATTTCCAAGCTACTCTCGCTCCTTCCACGTTGAAAGAATCATGCAGAAAGTGAAAACTCACTCCTTCCACGTTGAAAGAATCATGCAGAAAGTGAAAAGGGTTTACAAGGCACGAGGAGGAAAACGATTATTTTGATACTATTATATTAAATTATATTATATTAAACACAACCCTTCCACCATTTAATATTTTAGGGGGTAAACATATTATCCCATTATAAATTTAACCGAGAACTCTTTTAGTATAAAAATTTACCAAATACAGTTATTAACAAAATTATTTATTTTTGAATAAATCCAAGTAATAACAAATAAATAAATAGTATTATTTAATTAAATGGACAATATTATTTAATAAAATAAACAATATTATTTAACTAACTAAACATTATTATTTAATTAAATAAACAATATTATTTAATTGCCAATTGAAAATTCATAAAGCTCTAATTAAGATATTATTCTTTTAATTTTAAAAAAACATAATTTTAAATTTTCAAACTAATTTAGCATTTAATTAAATCTTCACAACACACATTAATAATTACATTTAATGTTTAATTTCAATCATAATACTAACCATAATTGTATTAATTTAACTAATTAACAGTAACTACCATCTAAATCAAACAATTAACACATTAAAATTTCCACCAAAAAAAAATGACGTAAAATAAGATGATACCAAACAGAGTGGGAATTGACGGATGACATCATCAAACAACGATGGGACAACATACATGGACGGGGATACTTTCTTGCCAAATCCTTAAACCACATCATATCCATTGGGTATGTTGGGCACACTCTGACCTGACAGTGCGGGTGGAGTCGGTGCCTAGTACCTGCAAATCTGCATAAAACCAAGTGTCAAAACAACATATATATATATATATATATATATTCATTGTACTACCCATCGTGAGAGAGAATTACAGTGTGGCAGGGCGCTCACAAATGAGCGATGCAACACTGTCCCCCTCACCCAAACCTCCAACAATAGCACATCATCATAAATATCATGAAGCGAGTATTAAACAATTTGCATAACCACACAGTATAGCATAATCAGTTAAAGACAAACACCATGAATCATTATATCATTAACATCATAAAACATTATCATGTGCATCCAAGCAAAACATATAAGTCAAATAGATGAAACAATCACCAACGTAATCACGAGTATGCATCAAACATAAGCAATATTCAAACAACAACAACCACATGCACATAAAGGTATCATAGGAGTACAATAACACGAGAGGCATACACATTGTCCCTCTATTGCCATCAGCAAGAACTTCCTTGTAGGCCGCCATCCCCTATTTTATCCGCTGGAACTTCCTTGTTAGTTGCCATCCCTCTGTCGCCCTACAACTTCTCTTATGGCCATCGCCCTCATTACCTTCACCGCAGAACCGCCGTGTGCTTGTCCTCGCTTGTTGTTCCAGCAGAACTTCCTAGTAGGTCGTTGTCCCTTTCATCACCATCCACTTGAACTCTTGCGGTCACCGCCCCTCCATTGCTATTATGACTTGTGGGCTGCCATCCCTCCATTATTGTTCACCATTCATCTATCGCTCATGTTGTTGTTCATGTAATTTAATGGTCCTCATCCTTCGTTACTATTCAAAATTTGCCTCATCCACTACATTCCATTCATTTATTGTTGTCGACATCACATCCACTTATTCCCTGGCTATCCGCCATCCATCATTCCACGAATATCTCATATTTTCTCAACTGCCCATCATCCGCCATTCGGCCCCATCGCTTGTCATCTGTCATCCATCGCTTCATTCATCGCCTATCATCTATTTTCTTCATCTTTCGCTTGTCCACCATCCATCTACCTAATGTCACGCCATTCACCGCTCACACCACTCTAAAGCCCACATATTTATGTTTATGGTCTAAATTAGTTCAAATATGAATATTATGATCTATTAATGATGCATGGATGAATCTAATAATGAGTTTGGAGGATTTGACTAACATTTTCCTTCATTTGCGTATCAAAGTACTTACTACACTTTGTGTATGCGGGATTTATGGAACCTACTATGGGTTCATCAGGGAGGCCTATTGAGAAAGCTAAACAAGAAAAAAACACATTGCTCTTGTCACCATTCATTTTATGCTCACCTCTCCTCCTACCACCCATCAATAATGTTGCCATTAGAAGGAGGCCTATGTCAAGGAAGTCAGTGAAAAATCTACAAAGGGTGGCCTTGAAGGTGGCAGGAGGAGCAACTTTATCTTTTTCCCAAAACAATCATGATTTGTTAGGTGCTATTCCATAGAATCTAGAACATGTCTACTTTTCAATAACAAAAATCTCCAACAAGATTCATTTGATTGGCTGAAAGAATGCTACGAACACATCAAACAAAGGGTAGCCGTTAGTAGTTTCAGCTATAGCAGGGATGGTAGCCACTAGAAGACAAAATTGCTATAGTGTCAGGGTCACTAGATGACAAAATAGGCTACAAGATAAAATAGGGAAGAGGACAAAATAGCTTATTGTAATTTGAGAAATATTGGGGTAGGTGAAACCCTAACTTGTATTGAATTTTAGCCACACATTTTGAATTAATCCTAGCCATTCATTTGGGCTTTGGAAAACTATAAATAGGGGCTTGCTTCTCATTTGTAAATTTTTGGGGAACTAGTGTAACGGGAATTTGTAGCAATAAAAGATAGCATTGCATGATTTTTATGGGTGTTATCTTTGATTTTTCTCATTTTGCATGCATGGTTCTACTTCCATGTTAGTTTTAGCTTGTAGTTTCTTGGATGACTCTAATGGTGCTAGATGTTATAGTATTTGATGCACTTCCAACTCATGTTTTTTGTTGTTTGTTGATGATGAATCACTTTGTAAAGCTAGTTTGAGCTAACTTATTTGTTGCAACCTAGTTCAATTGTAAGTTCATGAGGTGAATGAACAATCTGAAAATCTATAGTCCTTAGAAGATAGCATTGATTTTGTGTAGTTGTAGGTCTTTCTTGGTCAAGAAAAATATAGTTTATGGGAGTATATCTACTATAGCACCCTCCATTATTACTGTTCATTTGTAGCTTAGGATTAGAACAACTTCTCTTAACCTTTTCCTTTTCCTTTTTCTATTTCTTTTAGTCCTTGGTTAGAGTAGGATTCAAAGCATAACCATAATGTTAAATTCAATGAAAATGATGGGTTTCAACTTGCTATTTTGAGTGAGTAGTCACTATTCATTCACTTCTAGCTATTGAAACTCCATTTGCAGACCCAACTTCCCATGCTTTGTAAACCATAAAGGCTACCATGTGATTACCAACAAAACACATCAACCAACTAAGATATTCCAAGCATTTTCATGACCTGACACCCGAGAGACCTTGGGGTAGTAATCTCGAACTTGTTTATAGATTTCTACCTTTCAAGAGAGGTAGCATACTTGCATGTTGCCTATGTTGAGAAGGTGCAAAAACACCCATCAACAGAATTGGCGCTAGAAGTTAAAATAAAAAAAAATGAAGGAAAACAAGAGTTGAGATGAGATGGAAAATCATTTGCAAATCAAGATTACTTAGCTACATGCAAATTTAAATAAGAGATTGAGGAAAAAAATTTGGCGGTTTGCATTGGCAAACAAGTGTAGAATCCATTGCATTCACAGGCATAATGAATTGTGATGCCTAACATTCTTGGGAAAAATTGAAAGAGTCTTGAAAGGAGAAATTAGCTTTTGATAAATATACCAACCCTTGGCTCTTATAGATCCAGAAGAGGAATTTTCTAACATGGAAACCAAGGAATTCAAAGAGTTGATCCAAGAGCACTTGAGTAGCAAGGATGGATTAAGATTAGAAGAAGTTTCGATGTCTAGTTGGTGTAGATTTCATAATACACCTCACTGAAAATTCACTTGTTCATCATGTGCGAACATCATCACCCAGGTCAAAGGCAGTTTGAACAAGTCAGAGCAGCCAACTCTCAGTGAAGGGGAGTCATCCCATGAGGCAGGATAGTTGTCAACATTTGGGGACAAAACATTGGAGTTGAACTAAGAAATTTGACACAAGTTAGTGTTGGGACAATAGAAACAAAGGTTGAAGGTCAGGAGGAAGGAGTTGATTTCTTTGGGACAACAAGAAGCTTTGGTGAAAGTTCACTTAGAAGGGGATTAGAAAGCCTCTCCTTCATTGGTAAAGGGAAGCCTTCCACTCAAGAAGAGGAACCATTGGTAGTTGAAGATGAATTAACAAAGTTTGCAACAACATATGTTGGGAAAACCAATATAGATGTTGGAGAATAAAGAGAAGTGGTTGAAAGCCTTGGGGTGTAAAAAAAATGATGATGAAAGCATATGCGAAATAAGATTAGAATACCTCTCCTTCATGAATGACAGTGATCAAGCATTTGAAAATGAGGATTTGGAGGAATGGGAACAAGCACATGCTGCGACTGTCTACCATCAAACTTCCTTCCCAATTGATGACGAAGACCCAATGGTGGAAAGATACAATGAGCTTGTGTCAAGACTCACTAGGGATTGGTCTGAGCTAAAATATCAAGTGGAATTGGAAGTGTTGTTCCTGTCAGGTTGGTGTAGGCTCCATGACTTGCCACATTCAAAGTTCACATGTCAACTATTCCAAGGGGTAATCGAGCAAGTTAAAGAACAAGTGGGACAACCTAGTGCATTGTTTCTCGTAGTTGCTTCAAGAGCTAAAGCACAGGTCTAAAAACCTGAACCAAGTTATAAATCAGCTAAAGAAAACCCTCAAGAAGGTGTTGGGACAACAACAGAAGAGGAACAATGTAGTCCCAAAATTTTAAGCAACGAAGAGGAGCAAATGGGATTGTTGTCCATCAAACATCAAGAGTCTTCCTCTCTTGTATAGAATTTTTATGTGATGGATGATAGGATTTATGGGGGACTTGTAGAGGTGGACCGCTCATCATATGTTGATCCTCTTGATGGGCCAATGTTCCTTGCTAGTTTCTTCCCACTTGGAATTGTGCCACAGAGGTATAACAACACTGTAGAAGAGTACATTTCAGAAGAAGGCAATGATGAGGATATACCACATGAACCTCCAAATAGTGAAACATTAGAATCTCTAGATTGGGAGATAAATTCCTTTTCCATCTACAATGATATTGAACAAGAGGAAATGAGTGAACTCCATGGTGAGATACATGAACTGTTGAGAGAAGAAGACAAAGTTGGGGGTGTTTTGATGACTACCAACAAGTATGACATACCTTGCCAACTACAAGATGCAACTAGGAGTCCTACCACATTGACCATTGTTGATGATTTTCCACATTCAGAGAGCTACAATGGGATGGATTCATCCATGTCATGTCCCTATGACATTAAACATCACAAAATTAAGAACAACACATGGAAAAGGAGATGGGATGGCATGCTACCCCTTGAAGGTAGCAATTAAGTAGAGGTATGGACTATGGAAGATCAAGAAGATGAAGTATATCTCCTTGAAGAATAGCTAATAGAGGCTATGGGTCCCACTAGTGGCTTGGAAGAGGTGTTTGTTGCATCATTCTCCTAGCCCTATGCAAGCCTAAGATCATAAATGTTGCACAATCATGTGCCACCACCTGAGGCTACCAACATGATGACCGATGATGCAGTGCTCACTCTCGAATGTCACATGCTACCACCTCTACATGGAAATATCTAGGTTCTATCTTTCCTTACTCCTGTGAATACTTACAACTATGTTTATCATTTTGATTATGGGAATGAGGGGAGACAATTGTGTTTATGGATCAACCATGGGTTTAATGAATTACCTCGATTGTTGATTTTTCTTGAGCATGCGATTGAATTTGAATGCTACAATAATAAACTTCTTTTTTTTGAGTATAAAGATAAATCTACGTGGCTTAGAACTATAACAATTTCCTTACTACTTGTGCATGCATTACAAAATCCAGTGGGAATGAATGTCAGTTTTCCTTTCTTAAATGTCATTCTTTGTAAATATCTTTGTACATAGTTTGTTTTGGGTAGTGTACGTCTTATGTATATACCTCACTTTCTTTCTCATCATCATTGGGTTAGCTGGTTTGCTATAGGTTGTTTGTTTTAGAGTAGTCTCCTTGTTGTCTCGGTTTTGCTTTCTCGCTTTGGGTAGAGTTTAGGTGTTTCTTTTCATTTTCTCCGGTTGGAGTTTTGCTTTGTTTGCTGCTTTTACTCATTCCTTTCTTTTAGTTGGGCACGTTGTGATGCAATAACAACCACTTCTTATTTCCTGGGGGTTGTTCTATGTATTTCTTCGATAAACTTTAATCCATTTTTTAGAGTGGATGTTGAGGGTCTTCTATTAGTGTCAAGTGATCTAGATGTTTGATTTGAAGGGAATAAGTCATTGGTTGGTTTGATTCTGATGTATTATGAAATCTTATATCTGTACACACATTAAGAATCCAATGGTTGCTATAGGTCCTTTTGCGAAGTCAAGTTAAGTGAAAAATTTGAAATTTTGCTTTAGTGCCACTATGATTCTCAACCCTAAGTGCAAGCTTCATTGCTCACAAATTGAAATGAAAGGAATTGAAAGGAGAAAAGACAAAAGAAAAGAAACAAAAGAAAGAAAATTAAGATATTGAAAATTAAAAGAAATAAATTCAACTTTTCAGGGTGTTCTGAGCAACTCTACCAGGGTTATGGATGCCTGGCTGGCAGTAGAGCAATGTTCGGGAGAATCAAACGACAACCCCATCGCAGGCTATGGACACCCAATTGGTAGCTTAAGCAATGTATCAAATGCTTTTGGAGTTAGAATTGATCACTCACATAGCTTAACTTGATGGTGCTTAGGTTCTTGCAGCAACTTAATGATGGGAATTAACACAACTGGACACACTTGGATTTTCAACATATTGAAGGTTGGGTTGGCTAGTGGTTTTGATCCTTTGATCAAGTGTCTAGTTTGTTTGCCCTAGTGTGAAGATAGAAACCAAAAATTTTGGGTTTGTGATTCCAGTTTGTCATCAAAATGCTTTGGAGCATTTCCCTAGTGAGTTGCCATTTATTGTGCATGTTTTGCACACACGCCCTGCCTTAGGTAGTGACCCCCCTCTTTTCCACTCTCGATGGCTCATTCCTACTTCTATTGGGTCATTTTTTCTCTCACCTCGCTTTGTGTGCCTCTATTCTAGAGTCCAAGTAGGTCACATGCCTTAGAATGATCAAATTCCCCTTGACCAAATTCACCCACCTAATTTTCACTAAGTCTTTAACTTTCATGAAAATTCACCTACGATTTTCCCTTCGCCCATTGCCTCAGTGTCCTCCAAGCTTCATAGACCTACAATTATAGGTTGCCTCATGTGGGTCACCTCTCATGTTTTGCCGCTGAGTAGCGACTGATGCCCAAATTCTACCCGCATGGCGGGATCCTACATCTCACCTAACCCGAAGTTCACCATACCAAGAAATCAATGCATGCCATTAATGGAAATTGGCCTATAAGCACTACTACCTACCCTTCATTTTACCTAAGGCATTTGAATTTGAGAGAGAAACAAAGTCCCCCCCTCCCTTTTCCTATTTTTTTCCTTGCTCCTACTGACTTGGTCCCTGCTCGCTTTCTTTTCTTTTTCCTTCATTTTTTGACTTTAGGGACAAGTTGCCTATGGATTTGGGATGGTTTTGTGATCTAAGGAACTCAAGGTTTTGTTGAGTTTCAAGAAGTTGCAAAATTTCATTGGCAAGACCGCCATCCCTCTCTCCATTAATATCATTCATAGGAATTCCTTTAGCCACCGTAAGGTGTCAAAGTAGTGCTCATTGTCATTTTCCAAAGGGCAAATGGACCTCGACTTTCAAATCTTGTGATTTACAAAAGGGTGCAAAATTCAAGTTTTCATCAATTTAGGGACCATCAAACAACAAGGTTCACATGGCCTAAAGGGTTTTAAACAATTCTTTCCATGTGTTTTGACATTGCAAGTAAACTTCATTGTAGGTCAGCTGTGTGCTCATTACCATTTTCAAAGGGTGGTAGGAACCTTCGCTCCGTGATTCAACTTTTTTCACTTTTCAAAATTAGTGAAATCTTAAGGAAATCTATCTTGGCACTCTTTTCTACCCCTTTTCCCAATGCGGCTAAAATCTGAAAAATCTCAATTTACTATAAGCGAAGTTGTGGAACTGTGGGTAGTCAGCCCCTCCATCGCAGTCTCAATAAGAACTTCCTATGGGATGCCATCCTCTCCATCACCATTCCAGGAACTTCTTGTGGTCACCATCCCTCCTTCACTGGCCCTCTGCTGAACTTCCTTATGGCCACCTTTTGCAGCCAATATCCCTTCATAAGCATTCTCAGAGGGAACTTTTACTGTGTCATCGGGCTCTCCATCACTATCCACTTAACTTCCTTTGTAATACCATCCTCCATTTCATTGCTTGTGGAACCTCCCTTGGCGGGTCAATGCTAACTGGTTGTAGAGCAATTGGCCATTTGTCCCATCCCTCTATTGTTGTCTATGAGAACTTCCTTTGTGGGTCATCATCCTCCATTGCTACCTTCGCTCACTCACCATCCCCACATTTTATATCCGCCATTCGCCTATTGCCCTTTGGTCCATCATTGGTCTTACTATCCATTGTCTCAAGCATCTTCCCATCATCCACCATTCATCCGTCATCTATTATTTGTTGTTCATCATTCACCATCCACTATCTTATTGTTGTCCATCATCTGCCATTTGTCCACCTGTTGTCTATCATTCGTCCACCCATCGCTTGCACCCCTGAACCCACATTTATGTTTGTGGTCTAAATGAGCTTCAAATATGAATATTATAATTTTTTAATGATGCATGGATGGATCTAACAATGATTTTGCAAAATTTGACTAACATTTTCATTGATTTGTGTATGAAATCATTTACTACACTTCGTATGTGGAAGATTTATGGAACCTACCACGGGTTCATCTAGGAGTCCCATTGAGAAAGTTGAACAAGGAAAAAGCATATTGCTCTTGTCACCATTCATTTTATGCTCACCTCTCCTCCTAGCACCCATCAACAGAGCTAGCATAAGAAGGAGGCTTATGTCAAGGAAGTTACTGAAAATGTTACAAAGGATGGCCTTGAGGGTGGCAGGAGGAGTAGCTTTATCTTTATCCCAAAACAATCATGATTTATTAGGGGTTGTCCAGCAAAATCTAGAATAACATGTCTAATTTTTAGTAATAAAAAATTGCAAGAAGATTCATTCGATTACTTGAAAGAATGTTGTGAACACATCAAATAAAGGCCAACCTTTAGCATTTTCAGCTACAACAGGGATGGTAGCCACTAAAATACAAAACTACTATAGTGCCAAGGTCTCTAGATGACAAAATAGGCTACATGAAAAAATAGCGAAGAGGAAAAAATAGCCTATTTTAAAATGAGAAATATTGGGGGTAGGTGAAACCCTAACTTGTATTGAATATGAGCCACACATTGTGAATTAATCCTAGCCATTCATTTGGGCTTTGGAAAACTATAAATAGGGGCTTTCCCCTCATTTGTAAATGGTTGGAGAACTAGTGTAAAGGGATTTTGTAGCAATAAAATACAACATTACAAGATTTTTATGGGTGTTATCTTTTAGTTTTCTCATCTTGCATGCATGGTTCTACTTCCATGTTAGTTTTAGCTTGTAGTTTCTCAGATGATTGTAATGGTCCTGGGTATTATAGTATTTGATGCACTTCCAGCTCATGTTTTTTATGGTTTGTTGATGATGAATCACTTTGTAAAGCTAGTCTAAGCTTACTTATTTTCTACAAACTAGTTCAATTGTATGTTGATGAGGTGAATGCACAATTTGAAAATCTGTAATCCTTAGAAGATTGCACTAATTTTGTGTAGTTGTAGGTCTTTCTTGGTCAAGCAAAATCTAGTTTATAGGAGTTTTTCTATTGTAGAACCCTCCATTGTTACTATTCATTCATAGCTTAGGATTATAACAACTTCTCTTAACCTTTCCCTTTTTCTATTTTTTTTAGTGCTTGGTTAGAGTAGGATTCCAAGCATCACCATAATGTTAAATTTGATGAACATGATGGGTTTCAACTTGCTATTTGAGTGAGCAGTGAATGTTCATTCACTTCCAGCTCTTGAAACTCCATTTGCAAACCCAACTTCTCATGCTTTTTAAACCATAAAGGCCACCATGTGATTACTAGAAAAACACATCAACCAATTGATATTCCAAGCATTGTCATGATTTGACACCCGAGAGACCTTGGGGTAGTAATCTAGAACTTTTTTACAAATTTATACCTTTCAAAAGAGGTAGCATACATGCATATTTCCTATGTTGAGAAGGTGCAAAAACACCCATTAAAAAACCCATCTTTAATCCTTGGCAGGATATTCTGAAAATTCAAGAAAAGACATTAAGGGTTAAAGATAGGCCAACATTAAAGATCAAGTCGTTAGATATGTTTTCCTCTCTAAAGTCATGATGTAGATAGTATTGGTCCAAATAATTGATAACCATTTTTGAATCTTGGATCATGTTCTTTATCTTCCATGTGGGCTCAACATAACCACTAAGTTACTCAACTATCAATTTAGAGTCTCCCTCTATTATGGCTATGGTAAATCTGAGTTCTTTTACTCTCTTTATACCTCTCTAGGAAGTAGTGGCTTACACTTCAACACTAGTAGTTATTTCCAAATATTTAGAATAAGCTTCTTACCATCTCCCTTTATGGTCTCTAATCAAACCTCTTGTTTTAGCAACCCCCACAAACTACCTTTGGAAGAATCATTGTTCAAGTTTAATTTGACACAATCAACTGGTGGAGGCTCCCACACTATCATTTTCTTATTTAGAATGTTATCCCAATTAATCTTAGTTAGATCATGATTTATCCCCCATAGTTGCTTTATTCTAAGGTCCTTATAATTTGGCATAACTTTAGAGAAACCAAAAAATTTTGAGTTTAAATTTTCCATGATTTGTTGTTTCATGCATTGAAAGAGATCATCACAACTCCTTTTCTTTTCCCTAAATATTCTATTGTTTCTCTCTCTCCACAGGTTCCAAGAAAAAAAATGGGGAATTCGCAAGGATGTGAAAAAGGGTGAGAACCCCATTGGTTAATCAAGTCTTTAAATCAGATAGAAACACCTAATTAGTTAGTAGATTCTAAAGTGTGAAATACTCGAATTCTCTTGCAAAAAGGTATTAAAGAATTAGATGAGGAATAATCTCTTCAACAACCACACAAAGAGAAAATCAGTTAAAATTTTGAAATCCTTCCCTATTAAGGATATCAACAGTGATGATTTTACCATGCATTGTAGACCACCAAAAATAGTTAATATTTTGGATTATCTTGGCATTCTATATTTCACTCCAATTAAAATTTTGATCATTAAGAGGAACATGGTCCAATTTATTATAAGTCACTTTAACTAAAAAATTTCCTAAGGAATCATCACACCAAATTGAATCATATTTTCCTCCTTGAAGGGCCAAAAAATACTCTCAAATTAGAGAACTAAGAGTGGAAAAAATCTCAAAACAAGCCAACACATTTCTTCATCTACTTCTTCTCAAATCAAGGACATGTTTAAAATTTCTCCATTTGGGTGTTCCTTTAGACAAGTCAACATAATCGTGAAGTGAAGTTCCATATAATATTTGGAGGTCTTGTCTAAAAGGAATTAATTGGGCCACCAAATCCAAAACAAGTTCACTTTCCCAAGCATCCTCCCAGAAACTAATGGACCTCCCATTCCTAGCTTTTCTTCTAACACCTTGTTGTAGTATACTCCTTCATTTAAGAACATTATTCTAGAAGGAAAAACCTTTAGGCCATTCTTGAGAGGACAACCAAGAACTAGGGGGACCATTTCCCATATATTACCACTAAGGATGTTTGTCAAGTCTTTCCTTCCTTGAATCAAATACCAACCCATTTTCGTTAGGAGAGCCTTATTAAACATCTTTAATCTATGAATCCCTAAACCCCCTAATATGGAGAACACACCTCCCAACTAACTAGAGAAATTTTTATTTTTTATTCAGTGTCAGTCCACAAGAAAGTCCTTTGTATTTTCTCAAATATTTATCTTAATAAAATTTGGCATCTAAAAATGAGATAAGTAATAAATTGAAATATTTTGGAGAGAAGACTTCAAAATATGAACTTTACCAACTTGAATAAGTAGTTTACCTTTTCATCCAACCATATTTTTATGAATTCTCTCAATGATGCTATTCCAAAAGGAATTAAGAGGAATTTTAGTGATTAAAGGTAAATCAAGCTACACATCAGGGAGACAAGCCTCTTGACATCCTAAGATTATCAGAACCCTCTCCTTCACATGTTGATTGGTGTTGAAGAAATTCAATTTACTCTTGTTATAATTAATGCATTGATTGGAGGCCTTAGCATACTCATTTAGGACTACCTTACATTTAGCTTCTTCCATAATAAAAGAAACAACAAAATTGATTGTTCCATCAACAAATTTTTGATGAGAAGGAGCCAGGGAAGAGGCAACACAAATCCCTTTAAGGGAACCATGATCAACATTCTTTTGAAGATTATGGCCCAGAAATTCAACAACAATCATAAATAAATATAGGGAAAAGGGGTCACCTTTTCTAAAACACTTACCACAAGAAAAGTGACCTTTAGGGACATCATTAAGTAAAATAGCATAGCTAGTAGTAGTAACACATTCTTTGGTTAATATCAAAAATTTCCCACTAATTCCAATTTTTTCCAAAACATCAAATAAAAATCTCCAAGAAACCTTGTCATACACTTTTGAGATGTCCCATTTAAGCACCATACCTAGGTTCTTGGAATGGTCCACGTAATGGATAAGCTCATGAGAAACAATAGTTGCATCCAATATTTGTTGTCTAGCCACAAAACCTTTTTGAATTCCAAAAATCATTTTATCCAATAGGGTCTCTATCTTGTTCACAATTATTTTAGAAAAGATATTATAAACTGTATTGCAAAGGCTTATAGGGTGATAATCAAACATAGAGATCACATTTTATTTCTTAGGAAAAGGAACAATTTAAGTTGAATTGATCTGATGATGAAGCCTTCTTTGAAAAAATCTCTAGGTGCAAGAAGAAGGTCTTGGGAAATGATTTATGAAAAGTTCTAAAAAAATGTTAAAGGGAAATCATCTAGAATAGGGGCTTTAAAAGCACCAAAAATGACAACAAAAAATTTAACCTCCTAAAAAGAAACCTTCTTTCCCAAAGTCTTTAAATATTCCTCTTGCACCACCTTTGGGATAACATCTAGTAATTAGGATGGGGGTCAAGATGAGAACCAAAATTTTTGAAGGAGATAGTGTTAGCTTCTAGGTCTTCATCCTTGGTAAGAAGTTCAACATTGTCTTTGGACAAAGAGCATATCCTATTTCTTCTTCAATTATTTAGGTTAGATTGGTGGAATTTTTTTGTATTCCTATCTCCTCCTTGTAGCCATTGCACCCTAGACTTATATTTCCAAAATATCTCTTTTCTCCTTATTGTAAGAAACCATTCATTCCTTAATTATTTTTCTTTGATAAAGGTTTCATCATCAAAACTTCCCTTTCCATCATCTCTTGGATAGACTTGAGGTTAAGAAGAATGCTTTTCTTTATCTTAAATATGTTACCAAAAGTAACCCTATTCCAGCCTTGAACATCAAGTCGTATTCTTTTGAGTTTTTGGGCTACCCAAAACATATGAGTACCTTGACAGGGAAGGTTCCACCATTTCTTGATCAACTCTTTGAAGTTTTGGTGTGGATTCTAGATAATCTCATATCTAAATGGATAAGGACCAAAATTTCAATGTTTCTCCCATTTCAAAATAAGAGAACTATGATCAGAAGTAGATCTAGGAAGAGAAAATAATTGTAATTTAGCTAAAATGTTCCAATCACTAGAGATTGTAACTCTTTCCAACATAACTTGTATTTGATCTTGACCATGGTGGCTATTTGACCAGGTAAATTTAGAGGCTTGAAACTCCACATCCAAGAGACCCTGAGTGGAGATAGAGTTAGTGAAGTCCAACATACTATCATATAAATCATCCACCCCACCAAGCTTTTTAGAAGGGTAAAAGGGGGTTTTAAAATCCCTAACAAGCATCCACTTCACATTTTGATTATTAGATAGAAGCACTGATAAGGAGTTCCATATAAGATTTTTGGCTGCTATAGTATTAGGGGTGTAAACATTTATAAGGTTTCACTTCACACCAGCTCACCCATCTTCAAAAGTTATCTCTAAGAAAATATAATTGTTGAAACCCTTCTAACTAGTCAATCTATCTTGGTTCCATATGGTAAAAATTCCTCTAGATGCTCCCTCTACCTCAAAACTACAATACTCTACCTTTGGCCAAACATATTTGGTCATTTTATCAAAGTTGTCCTACATTTTATTCCTAAATTAAAAGAATGCCAACTTTCAGGTCTATTAAAGAGCT
>VDFB02255528.1:0-21053 GCA_007258455.2 Sequoia sempervirens | reverse complement strand
TTATTCCTGGCTCCTGAGAAGGGTTTACCTCTAATAGGTGATTCATCCTGAGAGGGAGGGGAATCAACATTCA
Source organism: Sequoia sempervirens (assembly GCA_007258455.2). NCBI lineage: Eukaryota > Viridiplantae > Streptophyta > Pinopsida > Cupressales > Cupressaceae > Sequoia > Sequoia sempervirens. The sequence goes on along the minus strand of VDFB02255528.1, from coordinate 20,980 downwards.
AACTTTCTAATCCTTCCTCTTCTTCTTCTCAATCGTTCTCCTTTTCCATAATAGGTAAATTGAAAATATCATCCCCATAGGTTTGTGAGTACATGTTCATTTTTGGTGGATCCCCATCACCGCTTCCTTGGGCACCTGTTGATGAAGACTAAGGTACGTTACTAGTCGATTTCTTGTTGGCAGAGGCTTGGGAAGTACCTTCAACAGCTCGTGAATCCTTTGATCTAGTACAAGGGTGAGATTGCTTAGTTTTCTTCTTAGTCACCCATTCCCTAGTTCTAGTTAGAACATCAATGGTTCTAGCTTCAATAGTTTCTTTTTCTTTTAAGTTCCAGTCCATGGCAGGAATGGGCCAGCTCTCTATGAGTTCAGTGTATATTGGGTCAACCATGTCAGACCCATCTTCAATAACATCTCGCAAATCCCACTTCAAATCATAAATAACAATTTGTTCCACTGTCAACCTCATCCAACTTCTCCTCCTTACCTCATATTCATCAAAACAATCAACCTAATAATCCTCAAGGTTGGGTTGGTGGTTTAAAGAAGGACCCAATTTTAGGTTGTTCTTAATATAATTCTTTAGGTCAAAAGCAACACGCTCATCATATGAGGGCATATTATACTTGGATAATTTTTCCTCAATATTCAAAGCATTAGACATAGATTGAAAACTATATACACCGAATCCAAATGGAAAGTTGACTGTAAGTCTCTTTCTACCTTGGCACAATCTATTAACATCAACTAATTGCTTGCTGACCTCAATAATTACCCATTTATCTTTAGGGTACTTGGGAAATTTAATAGGAAAACCCGCATATCCGCCCACTCTTATATATGAAAACCTTTGAAATTGAATAAAATGACAACCATAGAAATCAACAAACTGTATGGCCTCTGGAGACAATCTCATTGTTGGACTCCACTGCAATTCCCTGACCATTCTCATGGTAAAAGTGTCAACAATTCTCCTGAAATGAAAGAAGCTTTCAAGAAGTTGGAGCTTATCAAAGTAGTCATAAATTGGTACTTTCCCTGGTGGTAAATCACTTGGCTTTAATCCGGGCCAGGGTTGAGTGCTTGCAAGAGCATATATTAAATACGATGACATGAAGAAAAATCAATTCAGAGTGAAGAGTGACATCAACTCATCTACACGATCACTAATAATCTTAGCGCAATCCAAAAATTGTTCTCCGCTCAATATGATTTGGATGAAGAAATACATCCATTTTTCGAAACTGTGAACATTTTCACTGCCCCTAACGCTATGCAATAACACAACAATGTTGGCTACTTCATTTATCAAATGGTTCCTGTGCAAGTTGCGAGGCAATTTGGATTTACCTTTTTTTGACTAACCAATTCTTTACTATCACATTCCTATAAACCCCTTTCTTGGCAGTGAACTCAATCTGAGAATTGCTCATGTCCATTGGCGAATATTCTTCCCTTTCTGGAGTCCTGAAACATGACACGAAGGTAGACCTTTGAATTTTCAAAATAAGCCTATTGTCTTTTGTTCTAACTTCTCGTGTTTGCGAGTTGTAATGTCTGATGCATTCCAATACTAATTTGGGACATTGCACCGCTAGTGGAAATGTGGCAACCTCAATCAACCCACTATCTACTACTCTCTCAATGATGGGTGGAGGATTAGGTTGGTTAAATTTGTTATGTAATTCTTCTAGGTTTACAGGCCCTAGCTGAGTGTCACCAATCTCAAGCCCCTCATAGGTTAACCCACACATATTCATAACCAACATATTTAACCCTTGACATGTGCAGTTGTAACTCTCGATAATATATACTTCTTCAATGCAAGAGTAAACAATTTAGAAAATAGGTTGCAATGAATAAACTGAAAATACCTTTGATGGTGATCGCTGTAATTCGAACTGCGCGTCTTCTCCAGCCCTTCCTCAAAAAATTTTGCGACAGGAATGTTTTCTCATCCCTCTATTTTATCAACCACAACTACACAGAAAAAAATGGGGGTAGATGGACATTAATGTCTTGATTTAGCATTATGACACGTGGTAGTTGTCACTGTCAACATTCCTCACATAACCGTCTTTTGAAAATTTGAAAACAAACGTTATGGGCGGTTATAAAAGAGGTTCGAAGAACTCCACAAATATGCACCCAGGTTCGAATGCTATGGAAAAAGACCGCCCAGGCTAATGACTATCACATTGATGACAAGGTTTGACTAACTATACAAAACACTGCCCAATATAACATTTAAAAGAAATAAAAAGGTCTCGAGTGGCAATGTGAAAGGTTTGATAAACTATGAAAAACCCTGCTCGAGTTCACATTGTGACATGAAATGCTGCCCGTGTTTAGATGAAATGTTTATGAATCAACATAAGACTTAATGAGATGGGAAACAAGATAAAAGCAACACTCATTTCTAGACCAATTGTTAATGCTTAGTGGAGATGTTGATTTATGCTCATTTTTTAAGTTGATTTCCTTCCAGCATTTTATTTCCAACGTTGTTTCTTTCCTAGTTTATGGATGATTGCAGTAGAGTCCTAGTGCACATACAGTGCTGACCCATTTCAAGTTTACGTCCCTGAGTTGACAAATAAAATGCACCTTCATGATGAGTGAGATAGCTACTTAGTGCAGATGTCCAATCTCTAAGTCATGGCTCTAAGGGCTTAGTTATTAAACCATTAAAGGAGGCCAACAACTTTATTTAAATTTTATACAATATTAGGTATTCAACAAAATTATTTATGAAATTTCCTCTTATTTTCCTCTCAAAGTAATTAGAATAAGATTTTAAATTCACACCAAGTAAAATCGATTGCTCCTTATTTATCTATGTGGGTTATATCTACATTTATAAGCCACCATCAAGATCAAATCACTCTTCAAACAAGAAAATTGTGATTGCTTTCTTGGCACATATGTTATTATCTAATGAGGCTTTATTATGACATTTATTATTTAATATAAACAATATTTGTATTTATTTTTTAATAGTGAAACCATTTTAATTCTATTCTCTCTTTAATTCATTTGTGACCAACTAAACAAAATAATTTCATTACAATGAATAGTATCATACCAAACTAATTGATTCACTATTAAATTATAGTCAAAAGATTATTGTTTTTAATATCAAAAATAAGTAGTAGCTTTGAATATAAAACTATGCATAACTACTGGATATAACTATTATAAAATAATTTTATATATTTTAAAATAAATTTGAAAATAAATATACATTAAAAATATATTCAATTTATTTTCATTATTGACTCTCATTGATCCATTTGTTACAATTTAATATAATATCTACATATTTTATTCTATGGAACTTAACCATCACACTCTAAGCATTGCCTACTTAGGTGGCTAGTGTAGGTCCCAAATAATCAATCTACTTTCTGTTTGTGGTTCATGTTTTCTATTAACATTCAAATTGTTCTTGCACAAAGGTCCATTTGATGGATGTTCATAAACTTTCAATTTTTTTAAAAAAACTCTCCCATCATGAACTAGGAAATTTAAGCACTCCTTTATCCAATAAAGAGGCGATGGCATATGTGCTTTATCTTTTGAAACTTTCATAAATACCAAACAACTAAGGAACTTTAACATAATATGTGTGGTCTATTAATGTCACTTCAACATAAATCCATGCTATATTCCTTCATCATGGATCCTCTATGTTTTCCTTGCTCATGCATGTTATTTTCTATATCTACTCATAGATCTTTGGAATTCAAGTGATTGTTTTTACTTATCTAACATTCACTATGCAAACATTTCATTGAACGGTTATCTTATATGAATCACTGCATCCCATTTTTCTTAGAATTTGGTAAATCTTTATTTTATTTTATTTTATTCACTAGCCTATTTGAGAATCAATTTCTTAAATTACATCAAGTTTATGGATCAAATACATGAATTTCTTTACTTTTTAGTTTCTAATTTATCTGCCACAATAATTAAATATAGTGGTGTGTACGAAATCGTTGACTTATGTATTCATTATTGTTGTTGAAGAATTAGAAATTTTACGTCTTTCTACTATATTTAATATTTAACATGTTCAATAGAGAAAAAAATTATGACCATATGATATCCACATTAAAAACAAGAAATGATCGCAAGGTAAGGAGTTGTTTCTTATTTAGTATATAGGAAGGTTTAACTATTTATGTTGACACGGGGGCTCACAAATTTGTATGATAACATTTACCACTTGTTATTTATATTGTGCATACCCTTTTAGTTTGAAATAATATCTTCATTATAATAAGATAAATTTTGATTTATATATTTTAGTATATAATATTGCATGGTTATTTTATTGTGAAATCTTACAATTAATGTATTGTGTAAAATAAAAGTAATTTTTGAGGGTTAGAATCTACAAAAAATGATAGAAACTTATATTTATTTTTTGAACCCTGTTGCATATAATTATTTTCAAAGGAAGATAAAATAGTAAAACATCTTCCCTCATCAAATCAAATTGACTTAACATTCTAAGATGCTCATTTATAAAATATTTGGTGACAATAACAACACTAACAAAATGCTCTAGATGTAAGCCAAAATATATAATAAGCCTTTTGCTCTTTTTCTCTCCAGGCTTTCTTTATCTACATATTTGCACTTTATAAGATATTTAAAAATCACAAGCTCTAGTTCTACAAAAGCGATTAGAGGTCTAATCTATTTATGTATATTGTTCTTCATGTTTTAATATTTTCCTCAATTTTGATATTATTTTCATGCACGAGATTTTAGGTTTTGGAATGAGAATTTTATTATAATTGATTGGGAATTGTGTCATCCCTAATTCTACATAGTTTGATTTAGATGTTAGTGGTGGTGAGATTTAATAAAATAAACTGCATGAATTATCACCCACCTTGAAGTTTTTTTTTACTTAGAATTGAAATTTATCTAATTTGATGGTATAGTTTTTGTCAATATTATGAAAATATGGGGCTATTTGCTACTATTGAGAAGTAAGATGGATGTTTGAATTCATTATAAGTTTTTAAAAAATTGACGCTAACTTTTAATAATATTCAATGCTATTTTTTAATTTTGTAATCCATTTGCAAGGAAATTGTATATATTACTACAAACAAGTATGGGTAATAAATTATAATTGGGGTAATGATTTTATGGTTATAACAAAGGAATCTCCAATCTAAGAGGTGGTGCTCTTTCTATTGATCTTATCATCATTAAATGTAATCTTTAAACATTTATAAATGGTCAATTGGTTTCTTCATATTTTATTGTCTTCATAATGATCAACCATGGAGTATGATCACAAAAAAGAATTTCAATGGTTCATTAGTAGTAATGTTTTACTCCTAAATATAATCAATATTTTAGGAACTAAAGGTTTTGGGTCGACTATCAAAATTTGTAAAGGACTATAGTTATATAAATTTGGTCTATAACATTTTATTTATATTTTAAACAATTTATTCCTAAAGAAAAATTTCCTTTTAAGAAAATTTTATTGGATAAAAATGTTAAGAAAACTTATTACAAAATATCTACAATCTCATGAATATTCAACCTCTCCATAAAATGATTATAATAATTAATAAATGTTTATGTTTATTGTGTTAAATATTAACAATTATGTATTTTGAGTATTGTTGTTTCTCTTACTTATTTCTTTGTAGAGAGAAGGGGAATGTATGTATAATAATCTTTTTGTGTATATCTTTAATGACTTATTTATAAGGAAATAAAATGTCCTTTATGAATATTCAATATAAATAAATGTAAATAAGAAATAAATAAATAAATTTTAAATAAGTAAAGTTGTGAAGAAAGCAAAAGAATGTGTATGTACATAAGATTAGCATTTGAATAATATATACATAATGATTTTTTTATATATATCTTTAATGACTTATTTTTAAGGAAATAAAACACCCTTTGTGAATATTCAATATAAATAAATGTAAATAAGTAATAAATAAATAAATATTAGATAAGTAAAAGTTATGGAAGAAAACAAAAGAATATGTATGTACATAAGATTAACTTATTTGAATAATATTAAAGTTTGTTGATGTTTCTATAATCATCTTGTTTTTGGTGTTTTTGGGTGGGCAACCCTATTGCTTTATCTTTGTTGCCCTTGCTTGCTCTTTTTTGTCTGGGAGGTTTGAGGCCCTTCAAAACACTGTTTATCGTTAATCAAAAACATTTAAATAATTTTTTTAACTTATTAATTTTAATTGTTAGATTACTTTAAAAAACTAAATTAACATTGTTCTTCCAAATTAAGAAACACAATATTAGGATTTAATGTTAAAGTGTATTCTTTTCCAAGGCTTCCTAGTGGGATCTCAACTTTCTCATATAGGGGTTCAAGACCCTAGTTGCCCTTTCTCATAGATGGGGGCTACATAATATTAGGATGGGAGTCTTTTAAGCACCTCTTTTAGTTTTGATTTAGAGCTCAATAGTTGTGGTTGTCAATTCATGATTTCTTTCAGCCCTTATGATCTGAGCCCTTCTCTTGGCATATGGTGTTGCTAGGTGAAACTCCCTAGATTTCCAAGAAGTATACCCAAATTTGGCACACTTTAGGGTGGAAATCCTCTTCAATATTTGGAAATATAGAAATTCTTGCATTTTTGCTCACAACTAGATAGATAAACATGTTTTTCTTTATTCTAAAGCTATTATTTGTTCTAATGTGATATTGCAGATTCAAGTGCAAGCTACAAAAGTTGTGCTTGAGGTGGCTTACTGTCCAAGAGCTGCTAGACCACTAGGGAATGCCCCTACATCGTTTCTCACATGCCTCATTCTCTCACTTCCTCCTAGGGTCATTCACCTTTGCGCAGTCGACAATGAGGGAGGAGTGGCTCTACCAGGGATTTTTAGGCTCACCCCCATTCTCATGCTCCTCCTCGTCATGGATCTCATCCTCACAAGTGTTTTCTCTCTCCTCCTCTTTGGGTTGACCCTGGTGTAGCCTTCTTGAGGCGTCTAGAGGTAGTGATTGCTTCTTCTGAATTGGCCTTCTAGCAAAGCTTATGGTTGGCCAAGCCCGGTTCTTCTAAGTGGATCTGGCATTTGGATCTAATGATTTCTCCTTGGTGAGAAGATAAAGAGAAGGATGATGATGGCTAGGATCCTCGTGATGTCACTCCATACCCCGCTATTATATGGGGCAAACTAGATGACAAGGATATGCCACCCTCTATTGGCATTATCATAGCTGCTTAGTGGCCTTTTTATTGTTTTTTATATGCTTTCTACTTTTTGGGTGTGGCACATGTGACTTTATGCTTTTTGGGCTCTACCCATGTGACTCTCGAGGTGTTCCTTCTTACCACCCAATTTTTTTCTATGAATATGTGTAATTTTATCTTTAATTAATAGATATAGACACCTATTCATCAAAATATATTTATTTATTTATTTGAATAAATAAATTAAAAGGAAACTATTAAGATAAAATAATTTCAAACTAACCATTTTAAAAAATCAAAATATTTAAAAGTGAAAAGCACATGAGAAAGGGAATGTTTTATCTATATATGTCCTCCATGATTAAGGATGAATAAAATATTAGTGGTAGGGTATTGCAATTTACCTATGATATAAAATCCACCCTCTACTAGTTCTCTCACCACTTAGCGGATTTTTTTATGTTTTCATGCTTTGGTATGTTGCCTTGTATATACTTTAGGGATGTGAATATTTCCATCCACCTTTTTTATGAATATGTGTAATATTATTTTATAAATGATAATATAATCATCAATTCACAAGAAAAAGGACATGAAACTACCTTCCATAGTACCAAAAAAATTCTAATTTAAAGCTCATTATTTAGAAGGATTTTCTTAGTCTTTATGGTAGATCATGCATAGGTATGTATTATTCTAAGATGTATCAATTATGAGTACATATAGCTAGATAAAATATCACTAGATTAAAAATGACATAATGAATGTAGCAATAGAGTTACATAATAAGAGATATTTTCTATCAAATAAGAACATCATAAATGCAAAAGTCATAGAGCTCATAGGTGCCATGAAGGCTAAAAGAAAGTTAGTTGTATCAAATTTATTATAAACCCTACCATATAGTATACTATATAGACACCTAAAATTGACCCACTTTTGGTCAATTTACCCTTAATTTGACCAATTTCCTATCCTCTATATTAATTAAATAATACCTTATTATTTAATTAATATTTGATTATCTCAACCTTCATCCTCTATTTTTTCTATTATCTCTAAATACTAGCCTAAAGTAAATAATTACCTTTAATTATTTACCCCCATCCCTTATCCCTTTTCTCAAAAAAAAAAAAAATTTATCTATTTATTTAATTCCCCTCTACATATCCCATCCTCCAACCTATTTTCATTAAATCCTATTCTCCCCCTAAGTGGTTGCACACACTTAATTAATGATTAAGTGGGTCAACCCTCCCCATGTCACATCATGCGCATGGCCCTTTGTACATATGACACGGCATTGGCATCATGTCACATGGACCTTGACCCCATAAAGTACTTCAAAGGAATTTTTAACTCCCTTATTCCCATCACATCACCCCTTTGGATTGTGAGGACAAGTCTTTCCATTATGGCAAGATCTCCTTCCACTCTCCAAAGTACCATCTCCCTCTCAACTCACCTCATGGTGCCACTTGGCACCATCCCATGAGGTGATATGTCTCAACCACCCTCCACCCTTGATCATCAACTTGCAATCTTGACCCTTCATCTAAACTATCAAAACCTATAAAACCCGACACTTATCCATTATACTCACTCTTACTCACTTTATCATTGGAGCATTATTATGTTGTAGAATTCATGAGCACACATCCAATCATCAATGAGCACAACCACCATTCCATGATGCAAAAATGATTAATTTGGTGAAATAATTCATTATTTCATTATGTTGTGTCAAGTTATGCATAAATTGAATGTTTCTTGTGTTTTGTGTAGAGTAGATTAATGTTTCTTTACTTTTCTCTATTTAGGCCCAAAATTTCATGTACACATATGCAACTCTAAGCATCACACACTAAATCTACTACACAAATAGGGGGGGATTTGTAACTATAACCAATGTATTTAACACGTACCAAATGGTCATTGAAGGAAAAGAGATGGATATATGCAAGCTATTGAGAGACTAGTTGCCAAGATTAAGCCATCTCAGGTTTATCTATATCCTCAAAATCGCTAGAATCCATTATGATGAATTATGTATTTACAATAATTATCCTTATCTATTTTCCTTACTCAATTGTTTTAACTTTAACAAGATTTTTAAGTCAATGAAATGGCGAGGGATCACACTATGCCTCTTTTTGTTGTGTGAGATGTAGACACACATTAATTATTTATACCCTTGATTTTTTAGGAGCCTTTATTTTTGTATTGCCCCTTTCTAATACCAAACACAAAGTGATAGTGAACATATAAATATTTATGTCATCATGTTGAAAATTCATATTAGACATCATTCTCCTTATTTTGACCATCATATACACTAATTTGATAAATCAGGGAATTCAATTTAATTGTAATACCAAGAGGCAGTTCAAAATGTTATACTTGTGAGTAATCCACATTATATAATAGAACCCATCAAGGCCTTTCAAAGTACTCTATATGTTTATAATTGAAGTGTGAAAGGTTGCAACATATAGCTTAGACTCTATTTAGGGAACAACAGACTATCTTGTCTTTCTAGAAGATATTTAAACACTACCAACATGAGAGGTAATTTTCTCAAAAAAACTCCTTTCCTAATTTGATATATCTAATAGCTGAATGGTTGAAAGTTTCACTTGCTTATACCATCACTTTTTCCCTTTCACTGTGAAGCTATCTATTTTATATTAAAGACTCGAGCCAACAATAGAACTATTTAAATTTTATAATAATATTGCATCCAAATGGGGTTCAAAGGTAAAAAGGTTAAATGCATTGTCTTGGTGGTTTGGTAAAGACACATAATTGATCCTACTTTATTTACCCAACTTAATATCAAATCAAGCCTAGAATTTTTCTAATCAAAACCATCTTATATTTAGTATTTTTATAAGCCATCAAAGGTGATCTCTATGTGACAAGCCTCTAATATTTAGTATCTTCAAGTATCTTGGTTCTAAGCTCTAATTCCTTGTAATAAAAATAATGGCAAATTGATGACAATGGTGTGCAGAGGTGATCCCACAATATTGGTTTTACAATTTTTGGCTATGGGACAGTGAAATAATTTTTTCTAACTAAGTCTTCACTTTCGGGCACCTCTGGCTGACAGCTAAATGCGTGAGGAATTTTGAAGATGATGCAAACTAGAGTTTCATGAAATTTTTGTGTAGAATTTTGAAATGTATTTTTTTTTCAAGAATTTGGAATCAAATTGCACTTCTTTTTCCCATCTCCTTTGGCTGGTTTTCAAAAACAACATTTTAAGGAGTGACACTCGCAGTATAGCATATAACTTTTTTCCATGAAGGATAAAATTCTAATTATTTTAAATTTAGATTTGTAACTTCGATATCTAGTGCTTCCACTTGGTTGATAGTTTTTTATTGAATTTTTCTTTAATCAAGTTTGAAATCAAATAATTATGAATTAGGACATGAAGCGGTATAGCGTGTAATTTTTTGTATTATTTATCAAAATTCAAAATTTTTTTTGGATCAGGACTTCAATATCTAGTGCACTCATATTTTTCAAACTTTTTTGATAATCTGCTATTTTTTCCACATGTGCACAACCAAGAGCTTGATTTTCGGTGAAAAACCTATGTTTAATAAACTAAAAAAAACAAATACATAATAAAACCAAAACATATTAAAATTATAGTGGTTGGATGGCTCATTCAGGACTACGATTCAATTGGGTTTGTAAAGATTCCTCCATTTTCATTCTCAACCCAGGCTTCAAATTGTAAAAATTCAGGTTTTTTGTGTGAACAAAGTCGAAAATTAGGGAAAAGGGGGTTTTGCTCGAACCAGGGGAGGTTTGAGCGAACCCCCAAGGAGGTTCTCAAACTAGGGTTCGTGAACCCGTCTCCAAAGTGTTTTCTTTTTTTTAGGGATGGGATCCACCTTGCATTTAACTAGTTTGCACGAACTAGGGTTCATTCAAACCCTTTTTTGGTTCGCTCAAACCAAAGGGTTCATTCGAACCCCAAAAACCAATTTTTTTTGTATGGGGTCATTTTTTGCCACTTTTCCTTCCTCACTCAAATTGTAAACCACTTTTGCGGGTTTACCCAAGATGACACCATATACTAGAGGTGACGTCCATTAAGCCATATACAAGTATATTGGATGCCCTTGATCTAAGAATTATTGTCATTGAGAGTCTATCTAATAATGAAAGTTCTTGCCACATACCTATAGGTCTTGCATGAGCCATGTTAAACCAAGGATTTGTGAAGGCTATATTTTCTCCATAGAAATATATTGTAATATATGAGTCTAGTAAGAGAAAGTAACTATAAATGAAATAAGTTCATTGATGATCAAGTGAAAGTTTATCAATCAAATTACCAATAAAGTCACATCTCATTGGAATAAAAAGATAATATTTTCAACTCAATGCTCATCAATTAGAGTCTAAATTTGATTCTATAATTTAAATTGGTTACATTTTTAAATTGAACTTAAACCTAGTAAATTTGTTGAATATTGAATGTGCTATATTATTATATCTATCCCCATGATTAACCCTATATTGAATCTAATCCTAGATTACCATAAAATCCAAGTGTTGAGTGGAAAATGTTTTATTTGATTTTGAATGGTGCTAACTAGAGTTCAATTACTTAAAGAATCAAATAGTCTCATAAATTACTAAAATATAGATTAAAGTAATTGACTTGTAAATAGAAAACTTTGATATCCAAAGGAAAATATGATACTATAATAGAAAAACAATAATTAGTAAACCCAACTATAAATTTCAAAGAAAAAAATAATTTTAAGTTTTATTTTATTTTTATATAATAAGAGATGAATCTCTTCTCTACTAGTTTCTACATTGGAACTTCATTCTTCTCAAGTCTTGGATGCATTATCTTTGTTGATATTTTGATAAGATTGATTTGTCTTAATGTTAGGTTGTCCCTAAGATGACACTTTTCTAAGTTCCATTTGGTATTTGTTAGAGTTGTCATGCATTAGCTAATAATTAGTTAATCTTTAATTGATTATTAGTCTAATTTATTCTCATGCACTTAAAGCTAAACTTAAAGTTCTTTATTCAATTAAGCTGAAGTGAGATATTATTAGATCGTTATGTCTCATCTCATGTGATGTTGACACTTGTCATGATCTGATCCCTTTCTCATTTAGGGCTTTCCTCTTATAAGCACTCAACCCTCATTGTTATTATCTCGAGCTTTCATATCTTCTTGAGAGTCTATTGCTTCTATAGCTTTTTCTTGTTGAGGAATATTGCATCTATTGTTTGCAAATCTCTTGTGTAGAAGGTGTATTTGTTTGTTGTTTGATCCTATATAATCATGGTTTTGTGCTTGTTCACAATTCTATTAGTATTTGTCTTGCATTTGTATTATTGTTTCATTAATGAGGACCTTTATGTCCCCTTTGGATTGATTTTCCCTTTTATATTTCAACCTCATGATTTGTCTCAAGTGTTCAAAATAAAAAGTAGATAATTCATATTGACTTAGACTAGTATTATACTCAATTGAAATATCTCATCATTAGCATTATAGTTGTCATGGAAATCCTCTTTGTTATGATACTTCTAGAAAATATTTATAAAAATAAAAAATATATCAAACCACTTTGAGGGGGTGACCTCCAATAATTAGATAATAATATATGAATGACTTGATGATATGATGATATGAGAGAGAGTTATCTTCCTTATTTATAAGGATAACTATATAAGGACACACCCCTTCATTTTAGTTAAGAGGAGTTAAGGTATTAACTAAGACTAATGTTAAGGTTAAGCATGCCGCAAGTTTGTTTCCTTATTATACTTAGAAATATATAATATATACTTAGGAATATATGATATTAGAATCATAACATTCACGTCCCCTTCAAAAAAGTGTTGCTCTCATCCCTTAGCAACTCTAAAATATTTTGTAAGAATCGTTCATCATTCCATGTTGCATTTTCAATTGGTAAATTATTCCACTTGATTAGGAATTTTGAGATGACTCTATGGACATTCACTTCAACACCTTACCAAAAGGAATATTTATTTATACAATTATAGGTATGAAAAAATCTATAAAATATTGTTAGGCCCAAAAATCCTCTCAAACCTTTAATATTTTTAGTTTTTTGCCTCTCTTTTATTATTAATGATTTATATAGGGAGACATTGGGTGATGATTTCTATAAAAAATGCACCTTTTACAATGTGAATTTGATGTGCATACGAAGTGTCCTTATGATTCAAAGTCTCAAAAATAAATCTCCTCTTAAATACATACTTTTCACATTGATAACCCCTTACAAAAAATTCTTACAAACTTAATCTTATCACTCATACAAAATTTGGACCTTTATTTCTATATTCTCTATGTAAGAAGTGACACCATCATAATGTTAAATATAAAAATTATGTTCACACGTTTTGTAACACCCCTCCATTTTGTGCTTTGTTAATTAGACAATGTTTTCTCTATGATGCCTTGTGTCTTGATTATGTTAATGATGTAAACTTCGTCAGTTAGTGATACTGTATTGGTGAAGGGGACAGGATCACATCACTCGCATGCGAGCGCCCTGTTATTCCACGATTTCCTCTTCACGATGTGTTTTATTATGTTTTATGTATGTTCGACACTCGTGTTGTTGCAGGATGCAGGTACAGGACATCAAATCCACCTGGTTCCATAGGTCTGAGCATGTCCCTTGTCCGATGGAAATCGATTGGGAGATAGTAGCTAGGTTTTTCTATGTCAAGCCACCACCCTAGTCACAGTGTGTTGTCAGGTTGGTTGTTATGTTGCCATGTCTCCATGTTCTTTATTTTAATTCAAGTTAAATGGCTTATGTTGCTTAACTATTGATTAAATGATTTTGATTATAATGCTAGGAATGTTACTTTATTAATTAATTTAATTTAGTTAATAAAATAATCTAATACTGGATTAGATTTATTTTATTGATTAATTAAATTAATTGTGGAATTGATTAAGTTATTCCTTGAATTAAAAGTGTTAAAAGTTTTAAATTAGTTTGTGTGAAAATAAGGTTTTAAAATATGTTGAATTCTATGTTGCCATGTCTCTGTATTCTTTATTTTAATTCAAGTTAAATGGCTTATGTTGCTTAACTATTGATTAAATGCTTTTGATTATAATGCTAGGAATGTTACTTTATTAATTAATTTAATTTAGTTAATAAAATAATCTAATACTGGATTAGATTTATTTTATTGATTAATTAAATTAATTGTGGAATTGATTAAGTTATTCCTTGAATTAAAAGTGTTAAAAGATTTAAATTAGTTTGTGTGAAAAGAAGGTTTTAAAATATGTTGAATTCTATTTAGAAAATTGAAAATTGTTTAAGTTATTTAAAATTCCAAATATTTTCAATGCAATGACTTTGGGGTAGAAAAGATATTTTTGGAAATAGTTGACTTTTTTGGTAAAAGATATTTGTTTTTGAATTTGAAAATTGAAATTGGAATTTGAATTAAATTTGGATTTGAATTTGAATTTGCAATTTAATTTGAATTGAATTTGAATGTGAATTTGAAATTTAATTTGAAGTGGATTTGAATTTGAATTTGGAAAATTTGGAAAAAGAATATATTTTCATTTAGGGTTTTTCTTTCAATTTTCTTATGGGAAAATTGGTTGCAAAAGAGGGCTTTTGGGTTTTTTGGATGGATTCTTGGTTGAAAGATGAAGATCTTGGGAGAAGTTTGGAGAAGGAATTGCATAAGGTAATTCATGTTTATTGGGAATTTTGGGGAATTTTGAATTTTGGAGAGCAAAACTTGGTTTGAATTCTTTGAAGAATTCTTGGTTTGATTTTGGTGGAGAGCTTGGAGGTGGCTAAGTTTGTGGAGTGAAGGAGTGCTTGGAATTCTCCATTGTAGAAGCTTGCAAATTTTGGAGAAAACACAAGGTTCCATCATTTCTTTCTTCTTCTTCTTGCTCATTTTGAATGATTGAAAATATAGTTTTGATTCAATGAAAATCCATAGAAATGCTCTCAAATTTGCAAACTTGTAGTTAGTTTTGGAAATGGAAAACCAAACAAGAAATTTACACCAAGAAATAGAATGAAAATCAAAGAAAACTCTATTTTAGAACTAGATTTTGAAACCCTCTTTGTTGTTTAGAAAATAATTTTTTGTTCTTGCAATGGATTTGGATTATTTTCACAATTTGAGTATGAAATTAAAATCTGGGTATATATATTTGTTATATTTGAAAAATTTGGATTTTGGGATAAACCCAGAAAATACCCTGTATTTTCGCCATGTATAGACGCGGGGATTTTTTTTATATAAAAAAATATATATAAATTTTTGTTGTTGCTGTGGGGTGGGAGGTCAAACCCCACTGCCACCACATAGGCCGCGGCCGGAACGGCCACAGACTGTGTGAAGTACACACAGGCCGCGACCGGAACAGCCACGGACTGTGTGAACCCCACACAGGTCGCGGCCAAAAGGCCACGGACTATGTGAAGCCCACACAGGTGCGGCCGGAACAGCCACGGACTGTGTGAAGTACACACAGGCCGCGGCCCGAACAGCCACGGACTGTGTGGAACTCACACAGGCCGTGGCCCTAGCGGCCACGGACTGTGTGAAGCTAACATAGGCAGCGGCCTTTAGGGCTTCGTTGCAGTTCAACAAAATTTTTTAATTTCGGTTTTTATGTTTTATTTTATAAATATTATTTAATATTATATTAATATTAATATATTATAATATATATATATTATATATATATATAATATTATTATAATATTTAAATAATATTTATTTAAATAATAATTAATTTAAATATATAAATATATGTGATTTATATAATTATGCATATATATTTAATTAGATATATATATATATATGCATAGTATATATACACGTATATTTTTATATATATGATTTTTAAATATTTGGTAAGTTCAATTAAATTGTTTTATATGGAAATTAAAATTGCTTTATTAAGCAGATTGAAATATTTAAAATAAATAGATATTTTAGTAAAGTTTATATTTATTTAATGAACAAGGTGTTATTAGTGTGAAATAAGATTGATTGAATAAGATAAATGCCTTGAATTATTTAAATGATGTAATTTGAAAATAATAGTAAACCTAGAATAAGAAAATCGATTTAAATATTAGTTAAATGACTTCATTATTTAAATGCTTTGATTATGATTATAGATGTGAAATTAGAGTTAATAAATGATTTATTTTAGTTAAACGACCTTGATTATTATATGCTTGATTATGAATTTGGTGGTGAGACTTAAAATACATGAATGACTTTTATTTATTTCAAGTGCAAGAAAAGAAAACTGTGATTGACTGGATTTAGGAAATCCGAACGTTAGCTTGTTATAACTGTTGGAAATGCTTTTAAATGTCTATTCCTTCTTGCTCGATGTTGGGAGTATAGGGTAATTGTTGAAGTCTTCTAGATAGGGGATTGCATCCTGTTGTGGGTTGTCTTTATGTTAGCTAACTTTTGTTGTGTCGTGGAAAATGTGCATAGTTACACCATGTTGTTTCACCCAATTTTCACGAACGGGGATGATATGTGTCTCCTTGGGATTAGGAGAGGGTTATGTGATTTGTGCCTCCTTGGGATTAAGAGAGGGTTATGTAATTTGTGCCTCCTTTGGAAGGAGTGGGGGTTGGTATTTTGTTTCCTCTAGTGTTTGGAGTGAGTTTCCATTGTTCGTTTCCTCCTTGGATTGGAGAGGTCATCTTTCTAGTTTACCATTGGATTGTGGTTTTTTATTGTGGTTGTGTTGTCGATAGGAGAGTGGCTCTTTGTGGGGGTCCAACACACAAAGGGGCGCCAGGGTATCTCACCTAGGGTTTAATCAAGTGATAATCTAAAAGAATTAATGGGGAACTTCACACTAATAAAGTTAATGAATGCCTCTCTCATGAAGTATGTGTTATTAAGGCTCGAGATGAGATGAGACTCATAGTTTTGCATGAGGGTCCAGTGGCTGATAGAGGCAAGCTAGGGTAACCCATGATGGAGGTCTGGCAGCCTAGGAAGGTTGAGCTAGGGTAACTCATGGCAATTTATGTATGACACTCTTCCTACGTCAGCAGTTAGTTAGTTATTGTGTGTTGTACAATGGTGTACTTGTCCTATGTAACCTGGAAGAAATGTATTGTCTTGTGAGTTTTTGTACTGTGTTAAGTGATGTTGTTTGGTATTTGAGTCAGTTCAGTTACATTTAGCCTTTGTCTAGAGGTAGTTGGTCTTGACCAAAAATCCTTGTTACTATCTCCTAGCATGGGGGGTGAGCCTTTTGGTTTCACTTGGTTGGGTGGAACGTGCACCTTCCTCTGTTGGTTTTTTGCTCTTGCTCATGGGGTGAGTCTTTCATGTTGGAGAGCTCGTTGGATGCAGTTTCTTTTCTAGCTTAGTTCTTTTCAGTTGATCTTATATTCTTTTACCCCTCATTTGTCATCATGGTGGAATTTGTAATTTGTAATTATGCTCTTTGGAATTACCTCATTCGGGGAATGAGTGTTGTAATCATATTGTTTAAATATTGTTAATTGAAATCTTTTGGTATTTCTTATCCTTCGTTGTAATTTATCTTGTATGGAATGTATGTTGTCTCATTTCCTTAAGTGATTAATGTTTCGGTTTATATTAATGTTGGTTGTTGTTTGGGTTTTAAAGTAATCCTTGTCTTGTGGCCTTAGAGGTTGTTGGCAATGTGTATTCATCTTACATGTTATTTGTACTTAAACAAAAAAAAAATTGGTGCATTTAAGTAGTGAATTGCAACTTCCTCTAGGGTTGCGTGGCAGGGCATTACACATGGTATCAGAGCCTAGGTTTAAACATTGGGAACTCTTGGATTATGTTGGACCCATTATGTTGTAAGTTGTGTAGGTTTATACTCTAGGCACTATGATCCCATTGTATTGAACTAGTTGTTTTTCTCTTTCGTGTTGTTTTCCTTTTGGGTTGATTTCTCTTGTTTGCCCAGAAGTTGTCGTTAAGTGGTATAGGTCCAATGGTGCAGGAAACCAGTGGAAAGGATAGGATCCTCGGTGTAGTGTGCAATGCACCGATATCCTTTCTATTGGAAGAATGCATTATGGATGATTGTGTAGTGTGTGATTTTGATGTGTTGTGTGTGGTGGATGACAATCAGTTTTGTTGTTGTTTCCACCCTTGCATGTCTTTTGTTGAATGCTTTTGTGAGGGTTAGGCTCGCAAGCCTACCAAGAGGTGTGTTTTGTTTGGCTTCCTTCTTGTTGCTTGGCTCTTTCACTGTGTAAAGGGTTGAGACCCTTGAGTGGTTCTTGAGTGTGGTTGTAGTGTGTTTGTTGGTGGGTTGCAGGTGACATGTGTCGCCTAAAATTTCCCTTGCTTGTTTTCTTTGTTCGTGTTCTTGGAAAGTTTGTGTGACCTTGAAGGTGCCAAGAAGTTCCTTTTTGTGTGCATTCTCCTTTGGAGTTTTGTTGTTTCTCTTCACCATGCAAGTTTCTGGTGCATGTCTTCTTGTGCTTTACCTCCTTACGTTAATGGTTACTTGATTGACCCTATGTGGTTTTGAAGTTTCTTTTGCATGTATATTTTATTGAGATTATAAATATGGTAATGAAAATGATTGATCATGTTGTTAGTTCATAGAGTTTGTGCAGGCTCTCTTTTGATCGATGCACTTGTGTGAAAGTGATTGTATGATGATGAGACCATGTTTGCAATAGTGCTTATGTTAGAATTGTAAATTCTTCTCCCTCCTTCCCTCTCTTCTCATTGGTTTAACAAAGATGCCTGTCCTTGAGTGTGTGGTGTATTGAAAACCCATAGTATGTGGTATCTTATGAGAAAATGTTTATGTATTCATGAAGGTTTGTTTCCTAGATCAAACCTTGGGTAAAGGACCTAAGTCCCCAAGTTGCATTCATAATCATGGAAAATGTATAATCTGAATAGGGAATCATTTTGCAGTAAGTAAAAGTTTAGAGAAAGAAAAGGATTAGTGAAACCATTGCATGTTAATGATAATTACGTAATAGGTGCATCTTGTTGGTGAGGCCTATAGTCCCCAACTTTATTGTTAAGTTTTAAGAAATCATGTTGATGTTAGATTATTGTACCTAGATTCAAAATGCAAAATGTTAAATGAATGTTGAAGTGATAATGTCGCATACCTTGGCTTGAGTAAACTTTGTAATGTTATCGCACTATATGTGATTGTATGGAGTTGTGCTAGGGGTACTTGCAGGCTTCCAAGAGTAAGCCTGACCCTAGCGGGGGAGGATGTAACACCCCTCCATTTTGTGCTTTGTTAATAAAACAATATTTTCTCTATGATGCCTTGTGTTTTGATTATGTTAATGATGTAAACTTCGTCAATTAGTGATACTGTATTGGTGAAGGGGACGGGATCACATCACTCACATGCGAGTGCCCCGTGATTCTGCAATTTCCTCTTCACGGTGTGTTTTATTATGTTTTATGTATGTTCGACACTCGTGTTGTTGCAAGATGCAGGTACAGGACATTGACTCCACCTGGTTCCATAGGTTTGAGCGTGTCCCTTGTCTGATGGAAATCGATTGGGAGATAGTAGCTAGGTTTTTATTTCTATGTCAAGCCACCACCCTAGTCACAGTGTGTCATCAGGTTGGTTGTTATGTTGCCATGTCTCTTTGTTCTTTATTTTAATTCAAGTTAAATGGCTTATGTTGTTTCACTATTGATTAAATGCTTTTGATTATAATGCTAGGAATGTTACTTTATTAATTAATTTAATTTAGTTAATAAAATAATCTAATACTAGATTATATTTATTTTATTGATTAATTAAATTAATTGTGGAATTGATTAAGTTATTCCTTGAATTAAAAGTGTTAAAAGATCTAAATTAGTTTGTGTGAAAAGAAGGTTTTAAAATATGTTGAATTCTATTTAGAAAATTGAGAATTGTTTAAGTTATTTAAAATTCCAAATATTTTCAATGCAATGACTTTGGGGTAGAAAAGATATTTTTGGAAATATTTGACCTTTTTTGGTAAAAGATATTTGTTTTTGAATTTGAAAATTGAAATTGGAATTTGAATTAAATTTGGATTTGAATTTGAATTTACAATTTAATTGAATGAAACAGATGAATTTGAAATTTGTTTGAAGTGGATTTGAATTTGGTGGAAAATTTGGAAAAAGAATATTTTTTCATTTAGGGTTTCTTTCAAGAATTTTATGGGAAAATTGGTTGCAAAGAGGGCTGGTTTTGGATGGATTAGCCAGTTTGAAAGATGAAGATCTTGGGAGAAGTTTGGAGAAGGAATTGCATAAGGTAACTCATGTTTATTGGGAATTTTTAAAATTTTGAATTTTGGAGAGAAAAACTTGGTTTGAATTCTTTGAAGAATTCTTGGTTTGATTTTGGTGGAGAGCTTGGAGGTGGCTAAGTTTGTGGAGTGAAGGAGTGCTTGGAATTCTCCATTGTTGAAGCTTGCAAATTTTGGAGAAAACACAAGGTTCCATCATTTCCTTCTTCTTCTTGCTCATTTTGAATGATTGAAAATATAGTTTTGATTCAATGAAAATCCATAGAAATGCTCTCAAATTTGCAAACTTGTAGTTAGTTTTGGAAATGGAAAACCAAACAAGAAATTTACACCAAGAAATAGAATGAAAATAAAAGAAAACTCTATTTTAGAACTAGATTTTGAAACCCTCTTTGTTGTTTAGAAAATATTTTTTTGTTCTTGCAATGGATTTGGATTATT
>VDFB02255527.1:0-22317 GCA_007258455.2 Sequoia sempervirens | reverse complement strand
CACATTGAGTTACATTATTTTCATCTACAACATATCTTTTGACTGTCAAATTCCAATAACATTGACTTACAAATTTTCCTCTTACATAGCATTTTCACAATGATTATGTTATACCACTATACAAGTATCCACTATCACTTCCCACAATAGACTTCCTCTCATAATAGTCCACGTTAAAGAAATGCAACCCTACAAATACTCAAGTCACTTTAAACTTCCAACTTGCACATTGAATGGAGGTCTTCCAAAGCCTATGGAGTATTCATTTCCCAACCATAGACTAGAAAACCAGCCACCCTTGAGTTGGGAGAATACCAAAAAAATAGGTAACACATAACAGTCCCTCCCAAACATAAAAACAATTTTACAAACTCAACACATTGCAACCACTCATTTAGGCAAGACAAAACGCAACACAAAAACCATTGAATGGTTTTATAGGGAGAGCTAGGAGGATCACGACCATTATTTAGTAGTAGGAGGACCCTACTACTACGGCAATTAAACCAATCAGAGATAATGAATGATCAAAGGCTACAAAATATTGAGGACATTATTAAAGTCTTTGTATTTTATTTTTATAGGAAGTTATTAACTGCTAAGGATAAAAATGTAAAGTGTAATGCCTCTCGTGTTATTGTACTCCTATGATACCTTTATGTGCGCTTGGTTGTTTTTGTTCGGATATTGCTTATGTTTGATGCATACTTGTGATTATGTTGGTGATTGTTTCATCTATTTGACTTATGTGTTTTGCTTGGATGCACATGATATCGCTTTCAGCGATGTTATCAAAGATATAAATGACGGCTGCGTTCATCTTTTACCGATTATGTTATAATCGTAAGTGTATTACGTAAATTCATTACTTTAATACTGTTCATGATATTTATGATGATGCTATTGCTCGAGGTTCCTTATATAGTGACAAGTTTTCAGACGCCAATCAGAGCACCTCTGGCCACACCTGGAATTCTCTCTCACAGTGTGTAGGACATTGAATATATATGTTGTTTCAACACTTGGTTTTATGTAGGTTTGTAGGTACTAGGCACTGACTCCACCCGCACTGTCGGGTCAGAGCGTGCCCAACATACCCAATGGATATGGTGTGGTTTATGGATTTGACAAGAAAGTATCCCCGTCCATGTATGTCGTCCCATCGTTGTTTGATGATGTCATCCATCAATTCCCGCTCTGTTTGGTATCATCTTGTTTTACGTCGTTCTTTTTTTTAAGTGGCAATTTTAATGTGTTAATTGTTTGATTTAGATGTGTATCGTTACTGTTAATTAGTTGAATTAATACAATGATGGTTAGTATTATGATTGAAATTAAACATTAAATGTAATTATTAATGTGTGTTGTGAAGATTTAATTAAATGTTAAATTAGTTTGAAAATTTAAAATTTGTTTGTAAAATTAAAAGAATAATATCTTAATTGTAGCTTTGTGAATTTTCAATTGGCAATTAAACAATATTATTTATTTAATTAAATAATAACGTTTATTTAATTAAATAATATTGCTCATTTTATTAAATAATATTGTTCATTTAATTAAATAATATTATTTATTTATTTGTTATTAAGGATTTATTCAAAAATAAATAATTTTGTTAATAACTACATTTGGTAAATTTTTATAGTAAAAGAGTTCTCGCTTAAATTTATAATGGGATAATATGTTTACCGGGTAAAATATTAAATGGTGGAAGGGTTGTGTTTAATATAATTTAATTTAATTTAATATAATAAGATGGTATCCAAATAATTGTTTTCCTCCTCGTGCCTTGTAAACCCCTTTTCACTTTCTCCATGAACTTTCAACGTGGAAGGAGCGAGAGTAGCTTGGAAATTTTCTTTACACCCGTCATTTGCATGTGTTTGAAGAGGGTAAAAAGCCTTTTATTTTTCCTACGCCTGGCATTTTTTTGGGGGGCAAGGGAAAGGAACTCAAGAAAAAAAGCACAAAAAATCACTACGGGAAGAGGGAAGCGGTTGTTTTGAGAAGGGAGGAATTACGGAGGAGCTGGAGAAAACATGGGAAGGGTGAAGGTGAGTTCGATTTATTTTTATGTTAAAGAAGCATCATTAAAGACTAAATACATATTTACTATTTGTTTTAAAATAATAATAATAATAATATACAGCAATAGGCGTCTCAAATTAAAGCCCATGCATAGCTGATGCACAAAGGTATAAATACAATAATTTCGTTTGGAAGACTGTATCACATGTATATAGAGATTTTTGGCAAAATTTAAATATTTTGAATTATTAAATTTGTAAATATATTTAGTGTATGATGTTTTTTTTTCTTCTTCAATCATGGTATTCTTAGCACCCAATTTGATTAGTTAATTTAATGAAGAAAAAATGCATGCCCTACCTTTCTGTAGCACTTATTATTTGGTGCATGAACTGAATCCCACCCAGCAGCAATCAGCCATTGCTACTTCTGTTCAACACGAGGTCAAAAAAAAAAATTATGCACAAATTCTCCTTTGAAATCATTTATACCTTCTTTCTACTTTCAACATTCATTATTTGTCACCAAATTTGTATTTTAAGCAGAGAACCATACTAGTGCATCCATCCTATCATTTGTTCGAGGATATTTACCCTCCACTTCTTTTACCTCTCCTTAAAATTAGGCATGATTGGTATGGCTCACTTAGTTCATGCGTACATTCCATTTAGATATGTTAGAAATGAAGCTTTAAGTTAAAATCATCTTTCCACCATTCGTAAACTTTGGGCTAATAAAAATGCATGTTCTTCCTTAAGGCCTAAAAGAAATTGGGAATAGAGTAACATCCCATGGAATCTTAAATAAAAGAGAACCAAAAAAAATAGTACAAAATAATCCTAATAAAGAAAAAAAAAGAGTTCAAATAATACTTAAAATAGTACATGTTAATTCTAAAAAAGAAAATGAGGTTAGATAATACTATACCTTTAAGATGATTTTTTTTTTTTTTTTAAATATACTCCTTTTAATTGAATATTTGTAGGTTTAAATATTTATGTGAAGATAGCTCTTTTATTTATAATATTTAGAACCTATGTGAGTATTTAAATAAATAAATATATTTTCAAATGATATTTACTAATTATATAGCTGCTTTTAAATAAAAATAGTTAACCGAGTAAAAAAATTAAATTTAAATTGAAAAGTAAATTATTAATTATATTTCACAAACGATAAGTAATCTAATTATGGGGTAAATTTTATGTTGGCAACTAATTAAAAATTGAGTTAGATTAACAACAATTATTTACTCAAGGAGAATAGTATATTTGTAGGGTAATTCATAGTTATATATGTTAAGGGCATTAGGGATTTTGGTCAATTAACATCAAATAATAAAATCTAACTTAATTTAGTAGTTTTAAAGAGTTAGTTGTTTTTTTGTGAGAGTTAATGCAGTCAATAATTTATCTTTGTAGTATATATTTAAACTTTGATTTATTTAAAATTAGATTCATTTAAAACTTGTTTTATTAAATATGGGTAATTTCATTATCTTGTAAGTTATGTAAACAGTCATTTATCTTTTTAGTATATTTAAAATTTGATTTATTTAAAAGTAGATCTATATAAAAACTTGTTTTATTACATATGGGTAATTTCATTACCTTGTAAGTTATTGTAATACTAATTTATCTTTGTAGTATATTTAAAAATTAGAATTATTTAAAACTAGTTTTATTAAATATGGATAATTTTATTTTCAAGTGCATTTAAAATTAAAATTAGATTTAATTACAAGCTTATTTAAAATTAAAATTATTTTCAAACACCTTTACTACTAGATTTGTGACTGTGCATAAATCGTATATGGTAGACTTTAATTAAAATTTATTTAGTTTGAAGTCAACAAAGGTAAATGTTATACTTTTAATTAAATTTAATTTGCAGTAAAAATCAGTTACATTCGAATTAAATTTATTATTTTAAAATAACAAATATTTTAAATTTTAATCAATTTGAAGTAAACAAAAGTACAGGCTAGGAATTTTAAATCAAAAGAAATCTGATGTTTTGAATACTATAGGTTTTCACAAGTGCTTATCTATTTAAAATATATTATAAAGGAAATGCTTTTAATCATAGTGGATTATTTAATTATTTATTACATTATCTGTAATAAGTTTGGATTATGTTCACATTCAAATGAATGGGTATGTATAGTCCTTTTGATTATGGTTGGATAGTTATTTTGTTTATACTTTGAGTTCTTGTTGGAATTGATTTCTAATGCATACTAGTGATTCCATGTTGATCATATTTTCCTCTTGCTTTATTTCGCTTTTGAGGCAATCTTTATGTATAGACATGTTTTGGATAAGTCAGGAACCTGTAAATGCTTAAGCCACTCCCTTTTGATAAGTTATGGGGGGTAGGTTATTAAGCTTCCAAAGGCGATGGGAAACCTATTTTGTGTGGAATTTTCCCATGATTAGACCTGTGTTTCCATTGATTGTATTTCTATTTTGAGCTCGTGGGTGTACCCTGTTCCATGATTTTCCTTGCCTTTGGTTATGATTATGAGTGAGATGGTTCATGCATCGCACGTGTATTCGTTTTGTGGCTTTTATGCTTAGTACACCCTTGTTGTTGTGAGTCCTGTTTCAAAACTATTTGGAAGGGTTTCCTAAACAAGCATTGTTGTACTTGTTTGATGTTGTTTTATGTTAGTGTTGAGTTAGCCTTTTTTGCTTGACCTTGTTTGGATGTGGATCCTTTCTTGTTGTCTCCTAGCATGGGGGGTGGACCTTCGGGTCCACGTGGTCGGGTGGAACGTGCTATGCACCCATTGGGTTCCCAGGTTGTGTTCGCGATGCAGAAGTGGATGTAGAAGCGGATGCAGAGTCCCCAGAGCTCCACTTGGTTGAAGATTGGACCTCATTTTGTACCTTATTCTTCATTGATGTATCATAAGTTTGTATTTGATATACTCTTCTTGTTGATATAAGAGAAGCATTATGTAATGTACTATTGTATCCATGATGTGTTGTATTTGTAGAAATATGCTCCACCATTGTAATATTGAATTATGAGTTGAAATGTCATACATGATGAATATATTTTCCTCTCTTTTGTTCATTAAGGGTTGTATGTCCTCACTATGTAATCTTGGTTTTTATTTGCTTTCATTTTTGGTAAAAGTTTAGGTTTCGTAATGCCAACCCGTGTACCCCAAAGGACGTAGAATAATGGATGTATCTTTTCATCACTATTGATCATGGATGGATGTATGCTTATGTTATCTTGTGAATGTACATGCTTCTATTGTTAACTTCTAGGCATTATCTTAAACGATGTCTTGGCTAGGGATGTTTATGTGTAATGCAACCATGTAACCCAATGAGACTAGTTAGGTCTTGTCACGTAACATATATTTTGATCATCTTTCAATGTTTGTACATATTCACCTTATGTAATGTTTCACCTTTAAAAAAAATATTATTATTAGTGTGGTATTTTGTTGTCCTTTGGGGTTCGCACGGCGGGGCATTACATAAAGTGTATCCTGACTCAAGAAATTTGCAAGAAAATAATCCCAAATAAGGTTACCCTTGAAATGGCTATTGAATTGAAATCTATCTCAAAATGAAATGTCCCCTGATGACGAGTTGTATGTGGAATTTTATAAAGCCAACATTGATTGGATTACAATGACTTATTTAATGTCTATATGGAAGCATTCGAGAAAGGTTCATCGGTTAAAAATATCAACAAAGGTATAATCAAAGCCCTGTCCAAGTAAGGTGACAAAAGTAATATCAATAATTAGAGACCTATTACTCTCTTAAATGTCTCATATAAGATCTTGGGAAAACTTCTAGCTCTAAGACTAACCAAAGTTCTTCCAATGGTAGTAAATGAAACCCAAATTGGGTTTATTAGAAGCCGATATACTTTTAGAAAGCCTCATTACAAGTTGGGAAGGACTAGACGGGGAAAAAGGAAACAATCAAAATGTGGTATGACACAACTAGACTTTGAGAAATCATATGACAAACTAGAGTGGTCCTTTGTATTGAAATTCTTAGAAGCCTTTGGCTTTCCTGAGGTATTTTGCAAAATGGTGAAAGTCTTTTTCAAGGATGCTACTACTCAATAAGAAGTCAACAAACTCTATCTAAAATATTTTGTTTAGATAGATCTATCCTATCCATTAGCCCTCACACTATTTGTTATATCCTCTAAAGCATTACACTATGCAATGAGGTGTAAGAGATTAGGGCCCAAAGTGCAAGGTAGAGAGTTGCTCGATAATAATGATTTGCTTGACATACAATTTGCAAACAACACAACCATGCTCTCTACTCTAGAAGGAAACATTGGTAAGATGGTGAATAGATTGGACAAATTCTATCAAGTTTTTGGTTCAAAGATCTCTAAAACAAAATCAAATTTATGTTGACTTGGGAGAAAGACCCTCCTACTTGAATGTCTAAATTCAATTGGCAATAGGAGGAACCCAAGAAAATAGTAAAATATCCAGGGGTCCCATTTTCTATCCAACCTTCTCGAAAATATATGTGGGACTAGATGTTTTCAATATAGACAAAAAAAATTTAAAAGTGGAATAAGAATTCTCTTTAGTGGGAAAAGTTTAGGTATGTGAAAAGATACTTTATTCCTACTCTGTCTACTATGCATTAGTTTGGTCAAATGCAAGTTGCCAAATAAATAATATTCAAAAGATAATTAGAGTATTTCCATGTTCTGATGGTAAGGGTTTAAAGTAAAAACAAGTTTTGAACTCCAAGTAGTCCCC
This sequence comes from Sequoia sempervirens, assembly GCA_007258455.2. Classification (NCBI taxonomy): domain Eukaryota; kingdom Viridiplantae; phylum Streptophyta; class Pinopsida; order Cupressales; family Cupressaceae; genus Sequoia; species Sequoia sempervirens. Next base: position 15,524 of record VDFB02255527.1, on the reverse strand, counting down.
AAGGTTGCAAAATAATGGAAAAGCTTGCATCCACATTGTAGCTTATTTGGAAAATTTTGTGTTAAACCTTCAAGATTCGTTGTGTTTGGTAGAATCTAGAAAGCGTGGGAGTCAATAAGAGAGTAGTTGGTTCGTTGTAAAACAATTAATCAAACTAACAATGAGCACGATCATGTTGCAAGCATGGCCTATGCTCCCTCCAACAATTACCATTGTATTTTCAACCATGGTAACATAATATTTTCAAATAAATTGGATCATTCGAAAATAAATTTTTAATTACTAAAACATTTTTTCAATATTTTATGTTAGTATGGAAAAATGTCTAACCGTTTAAATTTCATTCAATTTATGGATCACAGACATATTACATAAAATTGCACTACTGCTTTAAAACGATGAGAGTGTCCTTCATAAAGAGCAACCGCATTTTGTTGATTTCCTTTATATATGTTTGAAATTGTTCTTTAATTTCCTCCATGAAAGGCTTAAAAATTTCCCTGATTTCTTTTTCGAGTATTTTTTACAATTTATTTTTCCATTACCAAGTGACACTTTTCAAATTTATAGATCGCCCTATGATTTTTCTTGTGAATCTTTTACTCAATTTTAATATGACATTAACTCTCTTGCTCTAGAGACTATGACTCTACTACACTTGACACTATAGACTTCTTGGTTGACCTATCACTAAATAACTAGGTATTCTTAAAACCAAAGAGCTCTAAATCTTTTTGAGCAGTCAAACTATTTTTTGCCGAAAATCCAACTTTGAATTAAATACTCCCAAATATGCTTAAGAAAGATTTTAATACCTTCTCTTTAATATGGCAGGCATGGGTTAATTTCTAGTAATATTTATTATCATAGATGGAGAATTCAACCAATGTCTGCCAAAATCAAAGACAATGTATTAAATCTTTTCCTATCCATGTTACTAAGTATTTAATTCAATGTTGGACATTTCGATGAAAATTAATTTTATTGCTCAAAAAGATTTAGAGCTCCTTGGTTTTAAGAATATCTCACTCTTAAATGATGGGTTCATCCAAGAAGTATACAATGTCAAGTGCATTGAAATCATATTCCATGAAATTAGAGAGTTGAAGCCATAAAAATTTGAAGAAAAGACTCCCAAACAAAACCAAAGAATGCTGACTAAATTCAGAAATGGCACTTGGTAATGCATAAAAAAGTTGCAAAATTACTCAAAAGAAAATCAAGAAAAAATTATAAATCCCTTGTGAAGGAAATTAAAAAACAATTCCAAACGCACTTAAAGGAAACCAACGTAATGTGGTTATGCTTTGTAAAACAATCTTGTCATTTTAAAGAAAAGTCATGTAAGTTTATGTAATGTGTTTGTGATCCGTACATTCGAAGGATAGTAGAAGGTTGGCCATTTCTCCACACAAACAAAAAATAATGAAGAATATATTTTCTTGTTTAAAAACTTATTCTTGAATCAACCACTTTGGTTGAAACGATTATGATACCAGTTAACATAATATATTTAAAATTTTATCATTCTATTATTAAAACTTCTTTCCACTAGAATAGTAAGAGCAATAAACTTATTTCTAATTTAATAATATTAGAGTCACTTTCTTCTATTTTCATTTTGGTCGTTGTGATAAAAATCAGACGAAATACAAAAAAATTATTAACTATATTAATTTGTAGTATACCTTCGACGAAAGGGATTCTAAGTGGGTAATCCAATTAAATTAATATTATGCCAACCTGGCCATACGACTATACTACAAGTATGACCATTCCTTGTACATAAAAAAGGACCATAATTTCTTGCAGTTTGACTCAATAATGTTGGTTAAGCTAGACTAAACTATGCGTCTACTAATAAATCACCCTTTAACTCAAAATAGTTATTGTACTCCATACTTGGAATGGTGTGTAGATGATAGGTCTAAAAAGTTGTCGAACTCAGAATGTGGATTTACGTAACTATTACTGCACTAGTGTGTGTACCTATTCGACATGGATGTTTATTTGCAGATCTAAAGAAAATGATTATATTAGTGTGTGTCCATTTTGTTTGTGGAAGGATTGTTCTTTTATTTTTGCATTTAATGTACAAATTTCTTTGTTTTTCTTTTAAGGCCTCTTTTTTTTCTTTTGTTATGCCTTTGTTATGTCTTGGCCCCTTCAAGGAGGTTGGCCTTCTAGAGGAGAGGCCCGCTGCTTTTCCTATGTGAGTAGGTAGTCAATGTAATAATCACATCTTTTTAATAAAATCTACCCTTTAGTCACTTACTTTGCCTCACTAAATCTTAGGTTCAAACTTATTTATTTATTTATTTTAAAAATGAATGCTTCTCTATCGTGAATTGTCCATACCACATAGGCCCATAACCACATAAATATAAATATTTGGAGGATATCAAAGTGATACCACAAATGTTGAGAGAATAATAATGAAAAGTATTTAAGGCTGAAGAATAATGAAAGTATTTAAGCTCCTAATATACTTTATGAAAAACATACAATATATTTACATAATTATTATTACAATTTATATCTGGGAAGCCTTGATCGAATAGATTAATGTTCTTTTAGAATATCTTGAATATGAGGATACTTTTCACCCAATAAAAGTCTTGTTGTCAAAGCCAAATTTCATGATTGAATAGATTAATATTCTTGAAGAATATCTTGAACATGAAGATATTTTTGACCCAATGAGTTTTTTTTCAAAGCCAAAGCTTGAAAAGGTCGTGCTCAACTTTAATGGATTGAAACATAATTGGAGAAACATAGGCAAGGTAAGTAAAAAACCCTATAATGGAAAAGAATTGTAAGAAAATTCAAATATAAATTTACTCTTATAAATTATGAATAAGATATGATGATGAGTTTACAAATTTTGGGATAGAAAGATTTAAGTGTGAAAGATTATACAAAAGGGAAAGTTGTCCATTAGTGTTGGTCATCTTGAAGATAGCATAGAAAATATCTCTAGTTATATCATTATTTTGAGGTGATCAATCCAACAAGAATTAAATATGTTAACTATCCAATCAATGGATGATGCATGTTGACTTTCCCTAAAGGCTATAGAAGAGTGTGAATGGAATTTTAGAATTACGATAGAAGTGGAATATTTTAGAGGTGTTTACCTTCCCACTTGGTTTATTTATCTTCCCATAGTAGTATAACAAGTTAGAAAAGCAATTGCCCCTACCACAAAGAGATAGAGAAGAAGAGAAGGAGAGATAGGGGGAGAGAGGGAAAGAGGGAGGAATAGAAGGATATTTAGATAGAGAATGGAAGAGAGGGAGAGATAGATAGAGGGAGGGAAAGAGGGAGGAATAGAGGGATATTTAGATAGAGAATGGAAGAGAGGGAAAAATAGATAGATAGAATTTGAGAGGAAGTGACAAAGGGAGCAAGGGATATATAGAGGGAGGGATAAGTAGATAAAGATAGGTAGAGGGAGATAAGAGGGAGTTAAAGGGAGAGAAATAAAGATGGAAGGAAATAAATAGACAGAAAGAGGGATAAATGGAAGGAGTTGAAGGGGAAGAGAGAGGGAGAGATATAGGATAGACAAGGGTTGATCTCCTAGTCATGATTATTTGTTAGGCAGTTATACGAAGGTTTTATATTTTGTACACATGTATGAGTGGAATTTGCACTAAGCCAAACAAAATCCCTCTATCACTTGTTCAACTCTACTCATTTTTATTTTTTACTTAGACTTCATACAAACCCTCTTCCCATTCCTTTGCACATTATAAGTTAAAAATTTAGAGCAATATCATGAAAATTCATTTTAACTCATTTTCACTATTTTCCATAACTAAAACTACATATTTTAGATTTCTTTTAAATGATAAAACACTAAATTAATGTTTATTAAAACATAAAATTAAAATTATTATTAATTATTTAATATTATATTATTATAAATTATTATTTAGATATTACGATATTTGATATTTATTGTTTAAAATTTATATTTAAAATTTTAAATGATATATTAAATATGCATTAAATAGGTTTTTTTTTGGGAGGTGTATTGTGTTTTGTTTCTCTTTTCATATATGGTAGAGACATAACAAGCTCCTACCCAACATCAACAATTTTGGTTCATATGTAGTGAAGTTAAAAGTAATTAACAAAGAATATTTTTTCCTCCTACCTACCCTTGTCTAGAACACCAATTATGTTTCTCACATTTACAGCCATGACTAAAGTGCACTCAAAGTAGAATGCGAGTATGATGCAAATTAATATTCTCTTCATTTTGATCAAATTAATTATTCTTCAATTTTAATCTTAGCTCTCAATTGCTTTTGTTGTGTATGTAGAGATTGTGAAGGTGACAGAGTTTCAATGAGAGACAAGTGTATGAATCCTAGCTTGTTGTACTCAATGTGCCAACTAAATCATTTTTATTTTTTTTGGCAATTGATTGACCCCACTTGTGAAGTTGTTAAGGGTAGATGGAAGGATGATTTTCTATTGAGCCTAATTCTAATACTATTATATTTAAAACATTAAATCAAACTATAACTTCAAATAATGGCACATTTGATTATGGATCCTTTAATCCCAATAGAACCAACAAATGGAGAAGACAATTTTTTGGGGAGACTCCTATAAAGAAAATTCTCAGAGTTTTGATTTTTATCTTGTTGTTAAAGATCAATTGATATGAAGTCACCTTCTAATTCAATATAATAGAAAAGTATATATCATAAAAATGTAAAATATAAATAAGCAATATTATTAAAAAAATATTTCTATATATCTAAATTAAGAAAGCCTATTAAAACTTGAAAGGGCTTCAAAAATTTATATAAGGACAAGGGTATGCTTAAGCTACTATCAAGATCAATTATTAAAAAAATTATAAGTGATGTCTTAATTTAAGAGTAATGTCCTTTCTAGAAAAATTCGATGTAACAAATTAATTTTTAATTATTAAAATAGTAAAATAAAATATGTTATAATGACTTCAACTTAAGATCTCTTATTTCTAAGAGCTCCAACTTACAAATCTTTTCATCACAATAAGATATATATATATAAAAATGGTAAATCAGTATCTTATTTTAAAATGAAAAAATAAAATCAATATAAATTTAAACACAACTTATATATTATAATTATTTTTTATAATAATTGGTTTTACATGACTAAAGTCTCTAATATGTATAAAAAAACATAAATAGTCAATCAATTACTCTCCCACAAAGAAGGCAGCTTACACCCATGTATGTATGTCATTTTGGCATACAAAGTCCTTTGAAAGATAAAACTTTTCGTTTTAGTAACCTTATGCCAATGTCATCATGATATAACATATTATTTGAACTTGAACTAACTTTGATTTTCATAATAGTTGGCAAGGACATTGTAACTTGTGGACACTGCCATAGTTGAAGCTTAACGTTGAAAGAAGTAGTAAAAGTTGTCAAAATTCTAATCGAAGGAAACATTGAAACTCAAATTTCAGGGTTGTCAACGACTGCGAATACAACTGAAGCCCTAAATTTTGTGGGCTGACAAATATTGCAAGGCTCTCGTAATTTTGTGATATTAGATGCCCAAAACATCCCATTGCCTACAATGAAGTTTTGAAGAGGAATAAAACTAACATCCTGAAAGAGTCGGGCGAATCCAAGAATCGAAGAGTGGTGTTATAATGACCACTTGTATACTGGATCAATCAAATGAGGGTGGATAGAAAATTCAATGCCAAATAAATATTGCCTCACCTGCCGCCTACCCCTACACTTATTTGGTTGTCAGTTTTGTCAGCTACATACCCAAGGAATGCATGAATGGAAGGGATGGGAATCCGGATAGGCATGAATGGGAGAGAATTTCATAGTTGCATTAAAGTTAGTTCCTGCATGTTTAATGGTTCTGGCATGACAAATTCAAACGGATCTTGCATCATCCCATTTGATGTACTCATAATCCACATAGCAAAGTAGCATAGGTTCAGAATAAAAGGGGTTGTAACCTTGATATAAAGGGAGAGGCCTTACAACAAGAAACTTGCGTAGCTCAAGATTTTGCTAAGAATAGATGGGAAAAATTTGTAGGCATGCTTGACATGTAGAATGCCTCAAGATTAATATTAACACTCAATTTTTCTCATCTACATCCTCTAACAATGCCTAATATATTATTTCAAAAAAAACGCATTACTTCAAAAGAAAATGCTTTTGCACTTCTATTCATGCTATCATGACTTGAATATTTTTTTAGATTCAAAAATGATATTAGAGGGTAAACCTGAACCTGAAAGAGCACTCACCTTGGATTTCATCCAAAAGTGAGGAGTGGAAGCTGCTAGCAGTAGGATCATCCTTGCAACATGATCAATAACCTCATTGTTGTAAGCAAAGCCCCAAACATTTCGTATAAAGAATAATGGGAATCCAACAATTATTGCCTCCATGATTGTCTTAATGTTTGATCTTTGAAATTATAAAAATTTGAAGATCAAGAAATTTGATCTTTGAAAATTTGTCTTAATGTTTGATTAGGGAATACATACGAAGCGGGTTTATTAGATAATTTAAGTATATCACCAATGTTTACTATTGTAAATCTATATCAATATCATATAACCAGAGATTAAAAAAATCATGCTTAATCATGAATTGACAAGTTTACTACAATCTTTCCCAAAAGAATTATGAATTTATAGAAAATCCCTCCAAAAAAAATTTCAACTTTATTCTTGATTATTAATAAAAATATCTCATGATTTATTCACTCAAAAAGCATGAAGTCACTTATTTCATTGATTTTCAACCATTTATAATTGTGTTTGGTTTGGTTGACAACTTTTCATTCTATAGGAGCATGATCAATGGATTGGCAAAGATAAGGTTTCCAAAAGATAAAGAAGTTTCATTTTATGACCCATTTTAAGGATTCTAGATGGTTGATATTCCTCTAACTCGTCTACATTACTTTCCATTCCCTCTACCTAGGTATTCCCTTGGATATTAAAAATTGAAAATTTAGGACAATATTGTGATAATTCCTCTAACTCATCTTTAACTAATCTATACATTAATTTCCATAACCAAAGAGACCGTCATATTTTAGGTTTTTTTTAAATAATAAAAAAATTAACCAAGAACAATTTTGGCTCCTACGCGCCCTTCTCTATAATACTAGTTTCCCTCGTCACGTTTGCAGTCGTGTCTGAAGTGCCCACAAAGTAGAAAAATAATTAATATTCTCATATCTGTCCACAAAGTAGAAAAAAAAATATATTCTCATCTTCTTATTGCCATTGCAATTCAATTTAGATTTTAGCTCTGAACTGCTTGTAATGGGTTAAAGGAAGATGGACTTCATATACAAAGATTACGAATTAAAGATAGGTTATGAGAAAGGTGGCAGAGAGTTGTCAATTCTTGCTCTTTTTTTAACAATTGCTTGACCCCACATGTGAAGCTCTTAATAGCAATAGTTATGTTAGTTTATAGAACTAATATGCACAAAAAAATGGTTACAAAATTAGGCCTTTTTGGTCCTTCAGCAAATTTGTCAACAATAAATTGATGCAGGAGCATTCTGGGTGAATCGTCGTACAAAAAGACTTTCAGTTGTTCATTTTTGAAAAAACGGTTTTATTTTGAGTTTGTGGTTTGGAAGGTTGAGTGAATCGACATTGTTGTCATTTTCAATTGACAAAATATTGTATTTTAATTTCAATTTTTCAAATAGATTATTTGATGCAACCCAAGAATTAATGTATACATTATTGATAATCTAAGTAAATGCTTCGAAATTTAAAGACCAACACTGGTTGGATGCACAGCAGAGAGGACAAACATTATTAAATGAAAACATAAAATTTAATTGATGGCAAAGGCAAAATGAATTGGCCAAGGCAAGCCGTGGAAGATGAAAAGGTGAGACAATGCAGATTTTAATAATGGAGAAGTAAAGAGGCTGCGCATAGGAAGAAGAGGGAGCGTTGCAAATGAAAAAACAGATTAATAAAAAAATAAAAGCCAACCTTTACAGAAGGGGAGAGAGCCATTTGAATTGGCCAATGAAAAACCAACGCCACAAGGCCACGGTAGGAGGTAGGTGATTGCAAGAGAGATAAGAATTTGAAAAAGAGGCTGCGCCAGAGATTTCCAGATATGGACAAAAGAAAGTAAAATTGCTGATGAGAAAGAATCGCAGGACAGTAAATGTGTTGATTGCAAACAAACAAATAAAAGGAATGTAGATTAAAGAATAGGGGCTGTGCGCAGGGAATAATAAGAGGGCTGCGCCATGATATTTGGTAGCTTGAGGAAGAATAATATATGCGCAGAAGCTGAGGAAGTTGGATAGAGGCTCGTGAGAAAGATCAAATTGGCATAGGCTGCGCAGCAGAACAAGAATATGGAGAAAGAGGCGAGGGTAATCACATCGGTGTGCAGGCAAAACTGAATGGAGGTCGCACCATATAGAAGAATGAGGGAGTTCGTGCATGGGAGGAAGTAACGGGGTATTTTAAAACTTGCAGATTGTAACTAATTGTAGATGGTAAATATTGTTTCCGTGGAATAAGAAATCAACTTGAAAATCTTGAATTGCTTGAAAGGTTGGTGTTATTGAAATTGTTAATCAGATTGGTATTTCTTTTGCCAAATCTTGATTTAGTTTTAATTGACAAACGTAATTGTCAAATTAAATGTAAAACGTCTGCGGAGTTGTTTGTGATCTGCGTTTGCGAATGATTGACTGAGAGAGGGGAGTACCCTCTGCACCATAAATTTAAAACTTGAACATTGCAAACATTCTTAACGTCAGGCAATCTCTTTATTAATGGACGCCGCAGGGATGACTAACCAGGGCAAAGAAGTGGCACAAGCAAATATTTGTTAATTAAAACATAAAACCACCCTAGCATTCTACAGCATTTTAAGGCAAACTAAGTGGATTTTCTTGCACATATGCACTGGCATTGGACATTGAAAGCTATGGACCTATGCTCATCTCCAATACATCAGCTTTATGTCATGTTGAAAGATTTGAGTCTGCAATTCTTCTCTTTTCTCCTTTATTCGTGTACAGTTCGAAAATTCAAACCATTCTGTATTCGGTTGTTTATACGGTTCAACATGAGCCAGAATTAGTTTGTAATGTTTCTAAGTTTCTTCATTGACATTTGCTCCGTCTTCTTTCTAAAGATTCATTAAATCTGTTTGAGAGAGAAGAAATTAACTGTTTAATTCTAGTTTGCAAGAGGTAAACATTCATCACAGAGTTTCAGCAATGGCGGGATTGGTCCAGTTCCATCTAGGTGGAAGGGCGAATTCGTGGGAGGACAGGATTTTATGTGCAATAGGTGTGGATATTTCACCGAATGTATATAAAGGAAAGACATTTGTTTGCTCATACAGATAAGTATTGAGCAGGATAACAGCCATAGATAAAATCACAGAACCGTTACTTTCATTTATCAGATAAAATACTTCAAAAAACACAGCAAAAGAACATCTAGCCACGTACATATTCCAGTATCTTACCTTAAGATTCTCCACAAATTGTATCCTGCTGTGAAGATGCCCATGAAAATAAATGACAGCATTTAAGGGAAAATTATTACAGATGTTGCTTTTATGTATCACAATACTAGACTAAAAGTAGATCTAACGGGGTTTAGATTTTTGAGCTCGAAACAAGATTTTTGCACAAATATATTAATTGCATGACAAGACTTTTTTTGGACTTTTTTTGAGCGTTAAAGTAAGGAATGGCCAGCGTGAGACAATTGTAAACTTAAACTTACAAATCTTTTCATCACAATAATATACATATAAAAATGGTAAATCATCATCTTGTTTTAAAATGAAAAAATAAAATCAATTTAAATTTAAAGGCAACTCATATATTCTAATTATTTTTTATAATAATCTTTTACATGACTAAAGTCTCTAATGTCTATAAAAAATGGAAGTTGTCAATGGACTACTCTCCCACAAAGAAGAAGGCTTACAGCCATGTATGCCATTTTGGCATACAAAGTCCTCTGAAAGATAAAACTTTTTGTTTCAGTAACCTTATGACATTTGTTTCAGTAACCTTATGCTAATGTCATCATGATATAACATATTATTTGAACTTGAACAAACTTCGATTTTCATAATAAGAGTTGGCAAGGACATTGAAACTTGTGGACACTGCCATAGTTGAAGCATAACGTTGGAATAAGTAATAAAAGTCATCAGAATTCTGATCGAAGGAAACATTGACTCAAATTTCAGGGGTGTCAAACGACTGTGAATACAGCTGAAGCCCTAAATTTTGTAGGCTGCCAAATATTACAGATAATTTCAAAAGGTAATTTTGATATTACATCCTGGAAGAATCGAACCTTTTTACTAAACTATCAAAACGGTGTTCCATATTATAAAACATGCTAGAGGAGGAATCAATAGAGTTATCTCCGACAAAGAATGTACTACACATATGGGTTTACTGAAAAGAAACGAATACAATTATTCGAATCTATTTAATACTCTGAATTGGTTTATCTCCTCTATTTTGGTGTTTTTTTAAATGTAGATATAGTTTTAGAAGTATTGTACTTGAATTTAGATTAATTGAACACAAGGTTTATCAATAATACATAATCTGAAATACATTTCATAAATTGTTTCATAATGAAATAAAACACAACAAAAAAATCCAACAGTGTACAGCTTCCCAGAAAATTAAAAACTCAACCATGGCAAGCGACTTACATACCTCAAGATTTTGCTGAGAATAGATAGGAACAATTTGTGACATATGAATATTCTTTTAGCTTCAAATATGATATTAAAGGGTAAACCTGAACCTGAAAGAGCACTCACCTTGGATTCCATCCAAAAGTAAGGAGTGGAGGCTGCTAGCAGTAGAATCATCCTTGGAACATAATCAATAACCTCATTTTCATTGTTGTGAGCATAGCCCCAAACATTTCGAATGAAGAATAATACGCAACCGACAACAACTGCTTCCGTGATTGCCATAAAATGCACCTACATACACTGCTAAGCGGACATCATGTAAGTGATGATGTATGTCAGAAAATAAAAGATTTTTCTAGTTTGGACATATAAAAATTTGAAGATTAAGAAATTTGATCTTTGAAGAATTGTCTTAATGTTTGATTAGGGAATGCATATGAAATGGATTTATAAGATAATTTAAGTATTTACTATTGTAAATCTGTTACAATATCATATAAGTAGAAATCAACAAAAAACAACCATGAATTGACAAGTTTGCTACATTTTTTCTAAAAAACAATTATAAATTTCTAAAAAAAAACCTGCAGCAGTTGTTTTCAACTTTATTATTAATTATTAATAAAAAGTATCTCATGATTTATTCACTCCAAACACATGAAATCACTTATTTCACTGATTTTCAACCATTTCTAATTGTGTTTGGTTTTGGTGGACAAATTTTCATTCTATAAGAGTGTTGATCAATGGATTGCAAAAGATAAAAAAGATTAAAGTTTCATTTAATGACCCATTTTAAGGCTTCTAGATAGTCGATATTCCTCTCTTCCTCTAGCTCAGCTACATTACTTTCCATTCCCTCTATCTTATCCGCATATTACTTTCCATTACCTCTACCTATTCCCCTACATATTAAAAATTGAGAACTTAATCTATATTAATTTCCATAACCAAAGAGACTATCATATTTTAGGTTTCTTTTAAATAGTAATAAATAAATCTAAAAAAAAACCAGGAATAACTTTGGCTCCTACCCTCCCTCCTCTACAACACCAGTTGCCCTCGTCACATGTGCAGCCGTGACTGAAGTGCCCACAAAGTAGAATGCAAGTAAAATACAAATTAATATTGGCATCTTTTTGTTGCCACTGCAATTCACTTTAAACTCTGAACTGCTTGTAATGGGTAAAAGGAAGATGGGCTGATTATACAAAGATTATGAATTAAAGATAGTTACGAGAAAGGTGGCAGAGAGTTGTCAATTCTTGCTTCTTCTTTTTCCAATTGCTTGACCCGACATGTGAAGCTCTTAATAGCAATAGCAATGTTAGATAATAGAACTAATCTGCACGAATAAATGTTACAAAATTAGGACCTGTCTGGGCCGGGAGAAAAAGCTGTATTGGCCAATTTGTCGACAATAAATTTAGAACTTGAAAACATTGCAAATATTCTTCACGTCAGGCAATCTCTTTCTTAATGGACTAATCAAGGCAAAGAAGCCGCACAAGCAAATATGTTTTAAAATTTAAAACCAACCCTAGCATTCTACAGCATTTTAAGGCAAACTAGGTGGATTTTCTTGCATACATGCACTGGGCATTGGATATTGAAAGCTCTGGACCTATGCTCATCTCCAATACATCAGCTTTATGCCATGTTGAAAGATTTGAGTCTGCAATTCTTCTCTTTTTTCCTTTATTCGTGTATAGTTGGAAAATTCAAACCATTCTGTATTCTGTTGTTTATACGGTTCAATATGAGCGGGTATTAGTTTGTAATGTTTCATCATTGTCATCTGCCCTATCTTTTCTAAAGTTTCATAAATCTGTTTGACAGAGAAGAAATCAACTGTTTAATTCTAGTTTGCAATGGGTAAACATTCATCGGAGAGTTTCAGCAATGGCGAGATTGGTCATGCAAGGGCGAATTCATGGGAGGACAAGATTATGCATGCAATAGGTATGGGTATTCCGAAAAGACATTTATTTGCTCACACAGATAAATATTGAGCAAGATAACAGCCATAGATAAAATCACAGAACCAATACTTTCATTTAACAGATAAAAATAGAATTGTTTTACTATGAAATAAAACACAGCGAAAAAACATATTCCACTAACATACCTCAACATTCTCCACAAAATGTGTCGTGCTGTGAAAATGCCCATCAGAATAAATGGGCAGCATCTGCAGGAAAATATATTTCAAATGCTGCTGTCATGAATTCACAATACTAAAGTAAAAATAGATTCAATGGCATTTAGAGCGATTAGATTCCTGAGCCCGTAACAAGATGTTCGCACCTTTCACACGAATGTAATTAAGATTTTTTTTCACGTGTTAAGGAAGGAAAAGGTTCGAAAACATCGAAAAAGATTCTTGTAGGCTTTCGCACCAATGTATTAATTGTGTGACAAGATCTTTTCAAACAATATCAATGGAAGAAGGAAGGAGCAAATCTCGCTTGGGAAGCGGAATCCTAAAGGCTTTTGGAGGGAACTGGAGCAAAAGAAAAAGAAGTTGGAAAACAATATCACGGATGCTCAATGGTTAGAGTATGCTAGGCTCCTTTACGAGCGGGTCCACGAGAAACGCTGTCCTCCGGTTGTTAACACATCAATGGAACTATTCACCATGGATGATATTAAACAGGGAATAAAGAAGTTAGCAAGTGGGAAAGCGCAGGACATAGATGGGATACAGGTTGAATTTTTAAAGTGGGGGATTGAAACTCTTGCTCCTTACATAACAAGAATTTTCAACAATGTTAATCAAGAAGGCTTTCCTTTGGAGTGGACTACTAGTGTGGTCATTCCTTTGTTTAAAAGTGGTGATATCAATAACCCATCTACCTACCGCACAATTATGGTTAATCCTATCTTTGGCAAGCTCTTTGGGAGCATGGTTGAGTGTAGGATCAGCAACTGGGCAGAAAATGAGGGCAAAAGGGCAAAGGGGCAGGCAGGCTTTAGATCTAGGCACTCTACCATTGATCACTACATCACCCTTAGGCACTTGATTGAGAAGATTTGGGACTGCCAAGGTGAGGAAGCTTATTGTTGTTTCATTGACTTCAAGAAAGCTTTTGACACAGTGCCTAGGGAAAAACTTTGGAATAAGATGGAAGAATTAGGCATTCCAAATGTGTACAAAGCAGCTGTTCACAGGTTATATGAGAAGGTTAATGCTAAAATCAGAACAAGTGAGGGTATGTCAGAGTGTTTTGGCAACGACATTGGAGTTAAGCAGGGCTGCCCTTTATCTCCCACGCTTTTTGGGCTTTACATTGATAAGTTGGAAGCTTGGTTAAGCAAGGATGGAGGGGACGGTATTCAATTGGCAGGTTATGTAGTGAAATTACTTCTATATGCTGACGATCTTATTTTGATTTCAAAAACAGCTCATGGGTTAAGAGAACATTTGAAAGCTCTAGAACACTTCTGTCAGGAAGTGGGGATGCAAGTGAACACCACCAAAACCAAAATCATGATTTTCTCTTTGAATAGAAAAGAAAATTAGCATATCTTTCTTTTTGAAGGTAGTCCGCTTGATATAGTGAAAGAATACAAATATCTTGGGATTGATTTTCACCATAAGCTCAGTTGGGAGACTTGTAGAGCAAAAAGGATACAGGGAGGTTGGAAAGCCTCTTTCCTGCTGCAAAACAGATGTAGGAAAGCAGAACTTTGGGATTGGAAAACCAAGAAAACTCTTTTTGGTTTACTTGTCACGCCAGTTGTACTTTATGGGTGTGAAGTGTGGGGAAGCAATATGTCAAAGTGCAGCTGGAGACAAATGGAAAGAATCCAAAAACACCTAATAACAAGCAATCTCAAAGTTAAGGCCACGATCCCATATGAAATTCTTTTAGCTGAAGCGGGGGTTTTCCCCTTGGAGGCATCGGCGATAACCCAGTTGATAAGTTATCTAAAGAAGATTGAAAACATGGACAACCACCGGTGGCCCAAAGCGGTTATGGAGGAGGCGTTAAACCGTAGAAAGAAAACCTGGATGAAGCAGAACAACAAGTGGTTGAACAAGTGGGACATCAAATTACAGGAGTGTCCTAGCACCAATAGTGAAATAAAAAATTACGTGAAGGAAAAATTTAGGACTGCCATGTGGTCAAATCAGATTGGGCGAAAAAAAGCATACTACGTCAAAGAGTCTAACCCGACAAAGGATCATGGTGAAAAAACGTATTTAGGGGCTGCTATTAAAGGGAAAGCGAAGGTGTTAGTTGCACAGTTGAGGACGGGATCGCATCATCTTAGATGTGAGACCGGTAGATGGAAGTCTCCTAAAGAAACATGGGAAGAAAGAACCTGCATATTCTGCAATAAGGGGGTGGTTGAGACGGAGTGACACTTCTTCATGGAATGCATAGCTTATGAAGACATTCGTAAACAGTATGCAAATAGTTTGTGTATGGACGATATGCAGCAGTTATTTGAGGAGGATAAGATCAACTAGACGGCCAGCCTTCTGGGTATGTGCAGGATCATGGTATGCCAAACAAGCCCTTAGCAGCAGTTATTTGAGGAGGATAAGATCAACCAAACGGCCAGCCTTCTGGGTATGTGCAGGATCATGGTATGCCAAACAAGCCCTTAAGTGGCAATGAGAATTCAGAACAATTAGAGTTAGGAAACTTGATGTAAAAATTTGAATAAGTTATCTATATTGTTTCAAAAACATGTAAGAATAGATTCTGTGGGAAATTGAATGTAGTTTCTAAACTACTAGGTTTATTTTTTTTAAAACAAAATCTATTTGGTGAAAATTTAAAA
>VDFB02255525.1:0-14702 GCA_007258455.2 Sequoia sempervirens | reverse complement strand
AATAATATTAATGTTGCAAATCAAAATATTGCTTAATCACATATTTACAATAGTACTATTATTTTATTGAATAAGAATATTAAAATTTAATAATGTTCCTTATTACCAATGCAACTAATAATGTTAATGACCGATTTTAATATACAAAGATTTAAGAGTTACTATTGTTATTTATTTTATTTTATTTTTCCTCTTATATGCCTAGTTACCATACCAATGTGAAATTCATGTTTCCCACAGATTTAGTGCTTTTACTAATACTAATATTATTAAGCACTCTAGAAATAACTCTCATGAAATAAAAATTATTAACTTAGCTCTTACCACACATACAAATATATTCGCGTGAACATCACCTCTACATTTCTCACTCTAGATCAAGCATAGCGTCTTGTATTTTAATTGCAATTACTATCATAATTATCATATAAATTGATTATTTATTACAATTACTATCATAGATTATCATTATTAACATTAATACTTATGTTAACAAAGGTCTTAATATTTTATTAATGCTATGATATCATATTATTTCTTAGATTATTTTTATTTGAATAAAAATTACACTATTATTAATTCTCAAAATGATCATTAATAATATTATTATGGCTGGATCAAATCATAATAGCTATGCTTTAAATGATAGATTTTCCCTTAAACTATTAATTCCATTATGTTTATTGTTTCATTTACAACTGTACAACTATTGATTAAATTACTGCTTCAACACCTGTAGCTATGACAGTGAGGCAAACTTGTCTTACTCGCACGCAACTAGAGAAAGGGAGACACCCAATTATAAACTCCATGGAGACTGCACAAGCAAATGCTCTACCGCAGAGTTGTCAGAGATTTAAAATTCATTGCAGAGTTCTCTTCACTCCTACGCTTCATTGTTTCCTTGTACTTGTAATATTAAATAAGCTATCATTTTTTTTTATCTAACCATCATTATTTCTCTGCCCTTCACTTATGCCCAAAATTAAATTGGGTTATGTGAAACTTCTTCCATCTATAGGTTGACTAGACATGCTATCATTATTTTTAAATTGAGATTAATTATGAGTTGCATTATTTAATAATTATAGATTTGAGAGTGTTTCCCAGTGATTTTTCCATTCCAGAGGGGATGGCACAGAAGCCATGTAGTTCCAATAACGACCTACAATAGTTCTATGCTTTGGCTATTCAGGACAATTTTTTATAGCTGCTCTATGAGATGCCTGTGCTGTCATATGTGCAGAGCATAAGGAAATTTTGCCCTCGCATCTGTATTTGCGCCCTTGGCAGAAAGCCATAGCTTCATCATTTTATTTATTTATTTATTTTTGGTAAATAATTTTCTCCCAAAACACAAGGCTATAGACTACAAGAATCTATGCCACAGTTTCATTTCTTATTTGTTTGCCTAGATTTATCCTATATTATTTTCATATTACAGGCAGGTTTTAATCCGGATCATTTATAAATTTATAACCTACAGGTATAAAGTGAAGTCCTCTCTTTTTTTTTGTTCTTCTTTATTCAAATTTGCAGCAATACACAAAATAATTACATTGCAGAATTTATAGAACTGTATAGATATTTGCAGCAGCAATACACAAAATAAATCTCATTGCTGAATTTATAGAATTGTATATACATTTGCAGCAGTCATAGTTTTAAATATAGTTTTAAATTTACAGAGGCCTACGATTTATGGAGCTAAGTTGTTTAGCTTTACTTGTAGAATGATGATTTTGATTTTATCATGTATTTTCTTCTTTTGTTTATTTTAAACTGATCGTTCTTTCAGCTTTAAAACTCTTTATTTTTATTTTTATTTTTTGCCCTTGTAGGCGATCTAGACTGCATATCACAGCTGCTTGCTTACAAAAATGGTGCAGCTGCAAACATTTTTCCTCAACTATCTAAACATTGACCTACTCATATTACATAGATCTGTGTATATTTATGTATATATACTTATTTATACAGGAATTTGATTTTTAATATGCACAACACTTGTATCTTTTTTTTTTAATATATTTATATTTACTGAGTCTCTTTTGACTGCAAATAACAAAAGTAAAATAAAATAAATTGAAATGCATAGGGCAGCTTATCATTTCTTTGTGTTTTAACAAAATTTTGCTTATCAATTTAATAACTTAAAAATGTATTAGTTTGAATTTAAAACATATTGTATGGTAAAAATATATATACTAGTATATTTAAAATATATTATATATTTATATATATTTAAAATCTTAAGTATTCAAATATAATTATACATTTTTTATTTTTTTGTTTTTTTAAAATTATATATATACATATATTTTGCAATTCTATTTTATAAAATAAGATTTATGTATATTTACTTGTGACTTAAAAATTAAATGAGTTATTGAAATAGAAGTATGTAAGTGGACACACTCTTTCATTATAAAAAAAAATCATTAATTCCATTTGGTTTTAGTTGGATATGTATCTATACAAATAGAGTTGCAATGCCCATTAGCATTTTTGTAATACTACCCATTTCTTTTGGTGTTGTTTACATTAGTAAAGATTTGCAAATTTAAATAACCCATAAACAAATCTTATTATAAAACTCTTCCAACTACAAATGATTGCAATAAAAATTATTGTACTCCACACTTTCTTTTACAAATTTCAATGAGTACATTCACTTCATTCATGCAAAGAGATATTGAACCATCTTAATTTTATGATTTTATCTACTCCTTGTCTATAATCCCACACCTATATTTACAAAGCTCAAACAAATTTCTTTGAACTTAGAATACTCACTCAATAACAAAGATCTACACCAAGTCTCTCATAATACTTTCTCAAATGTCAATAATAAACAACTCCCTTTCTCTAACACTCTTTAATAAATGCTATAGAGGTTTTCTCTCTTTAACTCCAATTAAATATAATTTTTCTACATAAAATTTCTATACAAAAAATTTTACATACAAATGACACAATAAAACTCCAATGAATGCAGAACTTGTTTCCACCCTACTGTAATGGCATCATGGAGCCTCGTGGGCTCTAACCATACCCCGAGCAAGAAATCTTCTAGCTCCAAGATGATAAATGGAGCTATTTTCAAATTTTTACAAGGAATAGGAACAACACAACACCAAATCTCATGCATCTAGGTTTTCTATTCTCTAGTTTCAACCATGATCTATACAACATGCCACCTTCTTGCAACAAATAAACAAGCGAAAATGGAAGTAAGGAAACTTATCTCTTTCTTTAGGTGGGGAGATTAAACTCTCTTATCCTTCTTTCCTCTCCAATTCTCACCATTCCTGGTCATTCTCTCCTTTGAGGGAGGACTCCTCTCCTCTTCCCATCCTTTCTTCTATCTCAACTTGAGTTCTCCAAAAGGAGAAGTGGGCAATGCCCAAATGTTCCATCTTCTTGAGATATATAGAGATCCTCCAAACCTACACTCTTTCCCACAAGTGCTCACACATGTGTGAGTCTTGTGCCAATTCCAAGAACTTTTGGGGAGTAGGAGGTTGAGAGTGACAAGTCACTCTTCCCAAGCCCCAACACTTTTTGAATTTGTCACATTCATGAATGTGGACTTTTTAGGGGTCTTTTCACACTCCAAGGAAAATTTCACATGTGTCAAAAGGTTCCAAACCCCTAGGTATAGGTCCTAGGGGTCTATTCTTGTTCAAAACCACAGTCTGATTCCACAATCCCTTTAAAACCCACACAAAATCCATACTAATTTTGATTCAACCAAGGGTTCCAACCTCAACTAAACTCACATCACATGTCCTATACCTGGATTCTCATACTCAAGCATAATCACTCCAAATTCAATAATAAAACTCCTCAAACCCATCTAAGTCAATAGGCTACACTTAGAACTTCCCAAAGATGTATTTGATTTGATTCCAACATTTATCTATCCTCCTATTTGCATATTTGATTCCTGCACATTACCAAAGTCAGCATGATTAGATCATATATCTCTTCATATTATTAGCTAATCCAATTCACATAATTTTCACTCATAAACTATTTACTCATTAATACATCAAATGAACCTAATGGTTCAATTTTCATTACAATCAAAGGAAATACACACTTACTCCAATACAAGAATATAGTCAATGAAATAGTCACTCCATCATTTTGTTTACCACCTTAGTAATTCATTTTAAACTCCTATAACATTAACGATGAACCATTTACCAAAATTTAATATGCCAAATAACCTAGCACTTTCAAGTTATATCCAACAATTCACATGTGCATCTATCATAATTAAATCAAGGTTAATGCCCATGAATCCTAAAAAGATTTTTATCATTCATTTCATCATAATTATCATCTAACTACTTGTTTGATTGAAATAAAATGGGAGATATGAAATGGGGTCTTACATTCACCGTAGCATAAGCAAGAATATTATCAAATAATCACACTATTTTTCATCCATAATACATCTTACCATCTATTTAGGATTACATAAAACATATTAGGGCTTTACTAATTACATGCAAAAGTTACATATTCGAAGGGTCTTACAAAAATGTATAAAATATTGTTGTTTAGTGTAAGAAAACTATGAATAGATATTTTTATAATGAAATGTATTAAGTAAAGAAATTGAAATTTTCATTATAATGCATGAATACGGAATTGAAGTTAATTGTTAGTTTTAATTTTCATATTGAATGAAAAATGAATTATATTTTAGTTGATTAATTTCATACTACATGTTATTGATTTGATTGGATTTAGTAAATCCTAATAGTAGATTCTTATTATGCTTGAATTGTTTTAAGTTGTTTTTACTCTTTTTGGGCATATTGGGGATTATACGGATTAATAAGTCTTCTAGATACAGTTTCTTCGTGAGGGAGTTGTTTTTATGATGGTTTCATATTTTGAACAAACTAGGGTAGTGCACATAGTTTTATTCAGTTTAGACACCTGGTTCTATGAACGGGTTGTGATGTCTATTGCTATATGGTTGGTATTTGATGTTGGCTTATGTGCACCTCATCTACCCATAGTTAGTGAAATTAGTTTCCTTATGTTTTTATTAGGGGAGTGGCTCTTTATGAGGGTCGGCACATAAAGTGGTGCCTGGGTAACTCATGTAGAATTAGTTAATCAATGAAAACTAAATCAACACATTAGGTAGTCTAAAATATTTAACTGGATTAATTAAACCTCACTCATGGACTCAAGGGCTAGTTCAGACTTGGGGATGAGTCGAGAAGGCCTAGAATGGAAAGATCGATATCTTGTCATTATGAAAGATAATCGATTCCATAATAGATTGCATGTGGGGCCGGGTTTCATAAGAGGTTATCAGGGTAACCCAAGATGGGGGCCAAAACCTAGAAAGATTCACAACACTAGTAGAATTTGGCAAATAAATATTTCACATTGTTAAAATTTTAGTCACATGATAAAAAATTTTAATTAGATGTGACTAACACTAGTAGTATTTGGAAAATAAATGATTAATTTGGTCATTTATAAGTGACTAATTTGGTCATCAGGTAAAATCACAACTAAATGACTAAATAAATGACTAATATCAGACAAAAATAAATGACAAATATCAGACAAATATAAATGACTAAATGACTAATATCAGACAAATATAAATAACTAAAATAATGACTAAATAAATTCCTATTACTCCTCTATTAATTTTTCTTTCAAATTTGATCATAATCCATAGAGCTTAAACCCCCCTTGTGGGACCCCTACCTAAGCGGGTCATTTGGCCGCCTAGATTGCTTGGTGCACCAAAAATACCTATTACATGGAAGGCATTGCCTCTTGGTGCAGTCTTAAGTCCTTCACATATTTTATAATTTTTTTTTAACATTTCACTACTAAATGGTAATTATTCCTACATCCATGTATCACTACTATATAAAGGGAGGATTTAAAACATTAATTTAAGACAAATATGAATTTTATCTTAAATATATATTTTACGCCGAAGGCGTATCCTATTTGAAGACAAAGCTAATTTTGTCGATCAATGGTTGGTATCAATCTGCTGACCATTAAATAAATCTCAGCCATTCATCATTTTTCATGATTTTTTCGATTGTTTTCTGCCATATTTTCGCTGCTTTCCCCGCTGCTCCTCCAAACTCTTCCTTGTTGGTATTGACCATTCACTTCTCCAATTTGGCAAGCTGTAGCTTGAAAATAAGGTTTCAATGAGGGTTTTCAAGTATATTTATCAAAATAAAACTTTCTACCCTCACCTCAGTAAACGCCTCCACTTCATAACGATTAGGGTTCGCTTTTTTTTTAATTAATTTATTCTTATCCATCATCATGAATACTCTCTCCACCATAGTTTGAAGGGAATGTTATAGGTATGGTCCTTTTAGATTGATTCCTCCTAAATGGAAAAAGACTGAAATGAGTTGTCATTATTAATATTTATTGCATAAGCCTGGCCTAACTCCATGAATGAAAACACGTATTTTGTCATATATATATATATATATATGGATTAAAGTTTAATTGGTATAAGTGAGTTATATTATTTGATTATACTATTTATTGAGTTTTAAATTTTCCATGGCTATGATGAACAAGTGGTAAGATTTGGATCATTTTTTAAATAATGATTTTTGCAAAATAAATATTTTTTAATATTTTTACTTTTGCATAATAA
Source organism: Sequoia sempervirens (assembly GCA_007258455.2). Classification (NCBI taxonomy): domain Eukaryota; kingdom Viridiplantae; phylum Streptophyta; class Pinopsida; order Cupressales; family Cupressaceae; genus Sequoia; species Sequoia sempervirens. The sequence goes on along the minus strand of VDFB02255525.1, from coordinate 8,023 downwards.
AAATAATTATTTTTTAAGAATTTAGCTTATATTTAATATATAATCAAAATTTTTAACTAAAGAAAGGTTTTATTTATGCTATTTTAAATATATTAGATATAAGTTAAATATATTAATTATACTTAATATTATATATTCTATTTTTAAATAGAACTATTAATTACTTAAAATGATTAAAATTTATAATTAATAATTATTATAATTTTATACAATACAAAAAATAGATCAACATTTATCTTAATTGACTTTCCACACTTCTTCAATGTACCTATTGTACACTAAGGTGCAATTGCTAGTTTATGTTCAAATTATATTTTTAATTTTTTAATTGTCCCAAAATAAGACAATAAAAAAAAAACTTTTTCTAAAATAATTTTTTTATTTTCCTCTCCTCATTCATTTTCAATCCCTCAATCAAGATGCATTTTCCTTTTCCCTCCCTATCCAAAAGAAAACAAAACAAGAGCGACACAAGGAAAGCAAAGTGAAGATAGTGCAGATATGGTTGAACAGGGGTGTTGGCGAACCTGCTCGTGGCCAAAGGCCTCGGTCTCTCCGCCCTCTCCAATGTCAATCTCCTCAAGAAAATCAGCCACAAGAAAGTTAAAGTAGCTTGTGTCTATGTGTATTCCCTATTTGCATATTTTTGTTGCTTTTTCAAATGGCCTTCTTGAGAATGAAATGGCAATGGCAGTGGCTGGTTACAATAGAAGGAAAGGAAACACCAGGGGGGTGAAGGTAATTTCTATTTTTTATGCTTCATGAGCTATTTTAATTTAAAACCTATCATCATTATTCAATGGCTGCTATCCCTTTATTGCTTTCACTAGTGGCATTCGGTTATCTCTTCTAACCAAGAAGGGTCGAATCTTCAACCAATTAGTTCTACCAGTTTCAAGTTGCATCACTGTGAGATGCCTATTGCAATGCAAACCCTTTCATATTAAGGCAGTGGCTGTTAATTGTCCATTCCTTTTACCGTCGGGGTTGGAGAAATTTTGCAGTTGAAGTAAATGCCGCTTTCCAAGGTATTTTTTTGTAGGCCCACTATTGTAATTTTATTTTTGAAGTAATTTTTTTTTTTAAATTTGTTAATTTTTCTCCTTAAAATGAAAACTAAATTTGTGTATAATCTTTATTTTATTTTATTTTATAAATTTTAACAGAACCCATCATAGAAAGGGCCACAATTGCAACATTTTTTGGTGTTGTTAATACAATGGTGATACTGTAAAGGGCAAAAACTCTAATAAAGCATGGCTGGCACAATGTGCATAAATTACAGGTAAGGATTTTTATGGATCTTTGCTTAGGCTATGAAGCTTGTCAGTGTTTAAACAAATTCATCTACTATTCCACTCATCATTCATGCATTCTATGTATGCATTTGATTTCATTGCTGAAATGAGGATTGCATTCTATGTATGTATTTGATTTCAGAATAAGTTAAAGCACATTAATGCCTGAGTAAATAATTTTTCTTGTAGCTAGCGGGCATCTAAAATTTAGTTAATTTAAAGTAAAATACCCTTGTAAATTTAGGCATCCCATCCTTCCCCTTGGTTACTTCCTTGTTGCTTCATTAGTCGTTAATTCTACTATCCTTAAAGTATGTAACTTCTTTTTCTTTTAGATTATGCACTGAGGGTTGGTGACAGTTCCACAACCCTTACAACTTGTAGGGTTACTACTTTTTATTCAATGCTTTTCTAGTTGGGATACTGTTGGATTTACAATACTATAACTTGTATTCCTATAGCTTGTATGCCTGTAGTTTGATTGGTAAGGAGGAATTTTCCATAGTGATATCGCTATCAGGATTCAATCATATTCAACCGTGTAGTTTTATGAGTCAAACTCATTGACCCATGTTTCATGAGTAGTGGTTCACAAGAACCCAGCTCTCATAATGAATGGTCCACTCAGCACCCGTTGCAATTAGAGGATGTTGAATTATTGAAAATTGATGTAATGCAAGGATGCTAGCTCTCTTTGTCTATGGGAAGATGATCTCTCATATGTAGCACCCCTATTTTTTTGAAGTAACAGACACATGGTTTCAAAAAAGAATATTATAATATCAAAAACTATATTGGTACCAAATTGGACCACTCAATCCTAACCAACCATGTGAGAGGATGTATCCATTTGGAAAACCAAGCTTTTTGTCACTTATGAATTCAATCTTTTAAAACTTTAGTCGTTTGTGTCACGCCAATCCCTTGCCTTGTAACATTTGGTCTTTGAAGTACAAGAGCCAGTATAATGGCACAAAACTATGGAGAAACATGTACTGTACAATGTATAAGGTTTGTAAAGAAGAATGTATTAAGTTTAACATATGAAGATGATTCGATCTATACTGTTCACTCTATATGAAAATAGCTTTGACAACCATTGCATTTACAACTTCAGCAGTAGCTGCTATACATTCAATACTAAATAATTCTGTTAGGAGAATTGTCATAAAAATAACCTCAAGGGAAAGGAAAACAATATAAACAAAAAGTTTAAACTACCAAATGATCATTTCACAGTTCAAAATATCTCCATGTGGAGAAACAAAAAAGGGTCTAACACTTTGTATTACAATAATTTTATATATGAAAACATCCACATATAAAACCACAGAACCAATGCCTTCATTTACCAGATAACAACAAACTTGTTTTAGAATGAAATAAAACAAAACAAAAACTAAAAGTGACCTGGCCGTGTACAGATTTCGAAAAGAAATTCATTGAAATCATGGCAAGTGACTTACCTCATGATTTTGCACAAGTTGTGTAGTGTTGTCAATGATGGTGATGAGAAAAATGGTTAGAGTTTGCAGGAAAAAATATTACAAAACACTGCCAAAGCAAAATTTAAGAAAAAATGAGATGAACCAAAATGAGTCTCCATACAGTTGCTGCTTCAATCTATCCATAATAAATGAAAAGTAGGTCTAAAAATATCGGGGTTTAGAGCTACTAAATTCTTGAGCTTGGAACAAGATTTTTGTAGCCTTTTAAATAAAAATATTGGTTGCAAGTTGAAATTTGTTTTCAAATGTGAGGAGAGGAATGTTTCAATTGTCCGGAAGTTGTTTTGTGTGGTGTGAGACAACTTTCTGGGTGAAAGGTGCTACTAAATGTAGCCTTATTGGCTAATCAAAACATTCCCTCAAAATGTTGTATGGTGCAAATTCATTTCAAAGAGCTTGAGTGCATGTACACTGTCTTGTACAATATGTTTGATAGGAAATCTTATACATATGTGTGTGTGTGGACCTCCCTGCTTCGTCAGTCACAATTGACTTTTAATTCCACTATCCTTAAAGTATGTAACTTCTTATTCTTTTACATTATGCAGTGAGGGTTGGTGACAATTCCACAAACCTTACAACTCATAGGGTTACTAATTTTTATGCGATGCTTTTCCAGTTGGGATACCGTTGGATTTACAATACTGTAACTTGTATTCCTACAGCCTGTATGCCTGTAGTTTGATTGATAAGGAGGCATTTTCCACAGTGATATTGCTATCAAGTTTCAACTGTATTCAATCGTGTAGTTTTTTGAGTCAAACTCATCGACCCATGTTTCTTGAGTAGTGGTTCACAAGAGCCCAGCTCTCATAATGAATGGTCCACTCAACACCCATTGCAATAAGAGGATGTTGAATTATTGAAAATTGATGTAATGCAAGGATGCTAGCTCTTTTGTCTGTGGGAAGATGATCTCTCATGTGTAGCACCCCTATTTTTTGAAGTAACAAACACATGGTTTCAGAAAAGAATATAATAATATCAAAAACTAAATTGGTACCAAATTGGACAACTTAGTCCTAACCAACCATGTGAGAGGATGTATCCATTTGGAAAACCAAGATGTTTGTCACTTATTCATCAAATGTGAGAGGATGTATCCATTTGGAAAACCAAGTTGTTTGTCACTTATGAATACAATCTTTTAAAACTTTAGTAATTTGTGTCACGCCAATCCCTTGCCTTGTAACATTTGGTTTTTGAAGTACAAGAGCCAGTATAATGGCATAAAACTGTGAAGAAACATGTACTTTACAATGTATAAGGTTTGTAAAGAAGAATGTATTAAGTTTAACATATGAAGATGATCCGATCTATACTGTTCACTCTATATGAAAATAGCTCTGACAACCATTGCATTTACAGCTTTAGCAGTAGCTGCTATACATTCAATGCTAAATAATTATGTCAGGAGAATTGTCACAAAAATAACCTCAAGGGCAAGGAAAACAAAATAAACAAAAAATTTAAACCACCAAATGATCATTTCATAGTTCAAAATATCTCCACGTGGAGAAAAAAACAAGGGTCTTAACACTTTGTATTACAATCATTTTATATATGAAAACATCCACAAATAAAACCACAAAACCAATGCCTTCATTTACCAGATAACAACAGATCAGTTTTATAATGAGAAAAACACAATAAAAACTAAAAGTGATATGGCCGTGTACAGATTTCCAAAAAAAATTCATTGAAATCATGGCAACTGACTACCTCAATATTTTGCACAAGTTTTGTTGACTTGTCAATGATGTCGATGAGAAAAATGGTTAGAGTTTGCAAGCAAAATATTATGAAACACTACCAAAGCAGAATTTAAGAAAAAATGAGATGAACGAAAATGAGTCTCCATATAGCTGCTGCTTCAATCTATTCATGATAACGAAAAGTAGATCTAAAAATATCAGGATTTAGAGCTACTAAATTCTTGAGCTTGGGACAAGATTTTTGCAGCCTTTTAAATAAAAATATTGGTTCAATAGCTAGGCATGTAGAATTGAAAATTGACAGTCAATCCATGCTAAATAGTAAAAGCCTAAAGCGTTTTACTAGGTAAAGAATTGCCTTAGGGATGATATGGGAGCACCAATGTGGAGATGATTTGGGTTCCAAGTTTTCTGTTTGAGAAAGAATTGGCTTAGCAATAACTTACATAATATTTCAGTAAGGCAATGATCATAAAACCAAATAGGTGTACCGAACTGTTTTTATTGTGTTCACTTTCACTTTATGAATATGTTAAAGCAGTTGAAATTTCATTGTATATATGGAGATTTTAAAGAATAGGTATCAATTTTCTAAGTAAAATAGTAGAAAATGATAGTGCATCATATAATCCCAAGTGTAGTAGACTATCTTTCTATGAAAAAATTACATTAAAGAGCAGTTGACATTAAGTAAAAGTTTCTCAACCTTTATTCATAGTCTTCATCTTCACCATTTTTTATTTTCTTATGAGAATGTCCTAGTTATAATATCTAAAGATCCCAGTCTTTATTCTCCTATTCTTAAGGAGCTTATTCCAGTGTATATTTGATTATTGCTAAGAGAGTGCTCTATGAGACTATGACCATACCAGGTTTATCTGGCATAGATGTGTTGAGCCCCAAATATTTTGGGTGAATCAAATTAATTTAGACTGGACCTAGTAAAATAATTGAAATTACAAAATGTGATGAAAAATCGAAACTTGGAAGATGTAAAATATTCAAGAAAGTGTTTGTCTAAACACTTGTCTTTATGTCTCTTTGTGGAGTAGTTCACTGCATCACACAACTATTTTGTAATATTGTATCCTAGAACTCCCCTATGGTTGCTCCTGCCATTTGTCAGAAATGGCAATATTGTTAGTGCATTTCTAAGAATCTAATGATACATGAGATGTAAAGAGATCAGTGCTTCCATTTCTATTTTCATCTTATTATCTATCAATGGTATGGAGTGAACGGTTTTAGCTGTTAACATTTAATATCAAAGCTTGAAATGTCAGGAAGAATGAAGATTTTAATCTTTATGTATTTTTTAGTAGTTGTCCTGTTATGGATGTTTGATTTTATGATTATTTTTAATGACATGCACAAGTTTAAATAATCCACATTTTCAAATCTTTTTCAAATATTTTTGAAATCCCAAAGTTTAATGAACCTACCAAATTTATGGAACACAGTGACCATGTTTGCATCTCTCATAATTGTGCAATTAACAGTGATAATTCCTTACACCTTAATTTTGTGTTCCAATTGTGAATATTATTTCATGTGGAATACAAAAGGCTCACAGAGCTGGGTTGCATCAAAGAATAAGCAACTCTACAATCAAAAAGGTCTGAAAACTTCTTCTAGATTCTTTCTCATGAAAGCAGTTCCCAAAATTGAAGGCAAACAATGTACACTGATGGGACTGATTTTGCCTCCAACTGTCAATTCTAGTATGGTCTTGTTTCTTCAACTTCTTCAAGGTATGTGTGTTTTCCATTTTGTTCCCTTGTAATTCCATTTTGTTCCCTTGTAATTAGTTCACGAAGATTTAATATTGGGTTTTCTAGCCTCTTCTACTTTGAATTCTCTATTCAGATCTTGATTGTATCTGCCCTATGTCCCTCATTGGCTGCCAATCAATTCGTAGGGCTTCAGACTTATATGCTTGATGACTCAAATCAACTTTGGCCTTCTTTAAATCTATGCAGATTGGAAAAATATAATGTTTCCAACTCTCTTGTTTTATGTTCCATGATTTAAGGCACATATTGGATTAAGGTGCAAATTGGAGAAGGATTAGGATGTTAAGGATAGAGAGTTTCCTTATCTCTTCCTAGTTCTAGTAGTACAAATTCAATACATATTGTAGAGTTGAGTTATGGAAAAAATAAAAGGACACAGGACAAATGGTTTTAATATGAATAGAAAGGTCTGTTAGTATGGTGCATGAGCACCAATCCTTTTCATGAATCTTTTTAGTTTGAGTTGAGTCTAGGTGTTAGTGTTTTGAGTCAAATTAGTGTAATAAGGCCATGATGAAGGCCAAGCATGATGGTTTGAAGGAATTTTGGTTGTCAAGCAACAGGGAAGTTGCAAAATATGTAAAAATGTGGAAATTTCTAATCATTGGCAAGTTTGATAAAGTTGTCATAGGTAAGGTTTTTGTTGATTTTCAAGTATGGGTTCTTGTTAGATGTTAAATAAGGTCTAAATAGACCATTTATGATGTTGTAGGGGTCTAGGTGAGTCAATGGGAGCAATATTTCAAATATACAAAAAAAGGTGTCAAGTGTAAGTTTGTAAAATGCAAAATTGTAAGGGCATGGAAGCCCAACGATCACCATGAGTTTTTAAGGTAGTTGGAAGGTGGTTGATTGGTTTCTTAAGTGGGAGAACCTTTAAAAGGGATGATGAACTTGTTGGAATGGTTGTTGAATCAAATACTTTGTGAATAATCAATTATATCATATTGTCTCTCTTGCAAACTGTGAATTTTCTAGAAATTTTTGAGTTTTCTTGATTGTGAGGCCTTCGTACAGTAAGGTGATGACTTCTGATGGTGTAGAACATGTGGGAAGCAGGCTTGACTAACCTTACAAGTTGGTTTGATATATTTTCACTCAGTTTTGTGAGTTTTATTGAAATTTTTCTTCAGGCAGGTGGTCATACCTTGTTTTAAGCTTTTGAACAAAATATGATCTGTTAAAGCCCTCCACCTACTGTTTCCTTCATGTGGCTCAGTGGAGAGGCTTAATATAACATGGTTTGAGTGTGTGCAGGATTTGTAGTGGCAGGGGAAGTGTTTGAGGGAATTTATGGTTGCTGTCCTAAACAATTTAGTGTCAAATTTGTATGAAAATGAGGGTTTTACATTAGGTTTTGTTGCAAATGATAAGTGTATTAATATTTCATTGGTTCCTAAGCATATTTGATTCAAAATAAGGATGTCTAAGTTGGTGGCATGGTCAGGGGAGGTGTGCAAGTAGGACTTTCAATAAACCCTAGGGAAAACTAGGAAAATAAAGGGTTTTGTGGTTGAGGGTCTTGGAAGGGTTGAATGACCAAACAAATTGTGAAATCAGGGTTTTTGTTGGCAAGATAGTGCTACCCCATAGGTTTCTTAAGTTAGGTGCTCAAATAAAGAGGGATCCCTTTGTAGATTTGGCTTCATTGAGGCCTTGTACATCAAGAAAACCAAGATTAGGGTACCACAAATTTAACTACCATCTTA
>VDFB02255524.1:0-45319 GCA_007258455.2 Sequoia sempervirens | reverse complement strand
TATTTTGGGTGAATCAAATTAATTTAGACTGGACCTAGTAAAATAATTGAAATTACAAAATGTGATGAAAAATCGAAACTTGGAAGATGTAAAACATTCAAGAAAGTGTTTGTCTAAACACTTGTCTTTATGTCTCTTTGTGGAGTAGTTCACTGCATCACACAAATATTTTGTAATATTGTATCCTAGAACTCCCCTATGGTTGCTCCTGCCATTTGTCAAAAATGGCAATATTGTTAGTGCATTTCTAAGAATCTAATGATACATGAGATGTAAAGAGATCAGTGCTTCCATTTCTATTTTCATCTTAGTATCTATCAATGGTATGGAGTGAACGGTTTTAGCTATTAACGTTTAATATCAAAGTTTGAAATGTCAGGAAGAATGAAGATTTTAATCTTTATGGATTTTTTAGTAGTTGTCCTGTTGTGGATGCTTGATTTTATGATTATTTTTAATGACATGCACAAGTTTAAATAATCCACATTTTCAAATCTTTTTGAAATCCCAAAGTTTAATGAACCTACCAAATATATGGAACACAGTGACCATGTTTGCATCTCTCATAATTGTGCAATTAACAGTGATAATTCCTTACACCTTAATTTTGTGTTCCAATTGTGAATATTATTTCATGTGGAATACAAAAGGCTCACAGAGCTGGGTTGCATCAAAGAATAAGCAACTCTACAATCAAAAAGGTCTGAAACTTCTTCTAGATTCTTTCTCATGAAAGAAGTTCCCAAAATTGAAGGCAGACAATGTACACTGATGGGACTGATTTTTCCTCCAACTGTCAATTCTAGTATGGCCTTGTTTCTTCAACTTCTTCAAGGTATGTGTGTTTTCCATTTTGTTCCCTTGTAATTAGTTCACGAAGATTTTATATTGGGTTTTCTAGCCTCTTCTACTTTGAATTCTCTATTCAGATCTTGATTGTATCTGCCCTATGTCCCTCATTGGCTACCAATCAATTCATAGGGCTTCAAACTTATATGCTTGATGACTCAAATCAACTTTGGCCTTCTTTAAATCTATGCAGATTGGAAAAATATAATGTTTCCAACTCTCTTGTTTTATGTTCCATGATTTAAGGCACATATTGGATTAAGGTGCAAATTGGAGAAGGATTAGGATGTTAAGGATAGAGAGTTGCCTTATCTCTTCCTAGTTCTAGCAGTACAAATTCCATACATATTGTAGAGTCGAGTTATGGAAAAAATAAAAGGACATGGAACAAATGGTTTTAATATGAATAGCAAGGTCTGTTAGTATGGTGCAGGAGCACCAATCCTTTTTATGAATCTTTTTAGTTTGAGTTGAGTCTAGGTGTTAGTGTTTTGAGTCAAATTAGTGTAATAAGGCCATGATGAAGGCCAAGCATGATGGTTTGAAGGAATTTTTGTTGTCAAGCAATGGGGAAGTTGCAAAATATGTAAAAATGTGGAAATTTCTAATCATTGGCAAGTTTGATAAAGTTGTCATAGGTAAGGTTTTTGTTGATTTTCAAGTATGGGTTCTTGTTAGATGTTAAATAAGGTCTAAATAGACCATTTATGATGTTGTAGGGGTCTAGGTGAGTCAATGGGAGCAATATTTCAAATATACAAAAAAAGGTGTCAAGTGTAAGTTTGTAAAATGCAAAATTGTAAGGGCATGGAAGCCCAACGATCACCATGAGTTTTTAAGGTAGTTGGAAGGTGGTTGATTGGTTTCTTAAGTGGGAGAACCTTTAAAAGGGATGATGAACTTGTTGGAATGGTTGTTGAATCAAATACTTTGTGAATAATCAATTATATCATATTGTCTCTCTTGCAAACTGTGAATTTTCTAGAAATTTTTGAGTTTTCTTGATTGTGAGGCCTTCGTACAGTAAGGTGATGACTTCTGATGGTGTAGAACATGTGGGAAGCAGGCTTGACTAACCTTACAAGTTGGTTTGATATATTTTCACTCAGTTTTGTGAGTTTTATTGAAATTTTTCTTCAGGCAGGTGGTCATACCTTGTTTTAAGCTTTTGAACAAAATATGATCTGTTAAAGCCCTCCACCTACTGTTTCCTTCATGTGGCTCAGTGGAGAGGCTTAATATAACATGGTTTGAGTGTGTGCAGGATTTGTAGTGGCAGGGGAAGTGTTTGAGGGAATTTATGGTTGCTGTCCTAAACAATTTAGTGTCAAATTTGTATGAAAATGAGGGTTTTACATTAGGTTTTGTTGCAAATGATAAGTGTATTAATATTTCATTGGTTCCTAAGCATATTTGATTCAAAATAAGGATGTCTAAGTTGGTGGCATGGTCAGGGGAGGTGTGCAAGTAGGACTTTCAATAAACCCTAGGGAAAACTAGGAAAATAAAGGGTTTTGTGGTTGAGGGTCTTGGAAGGGTTGAATGACCAAACAAATTGTGAAATCAGGGTTTTTGTTGGCAAGATAGTGCTACCCCATAGGTTTCTTAAGTTAGGTGCTCAAATAAAGAGGGATCCCTTTGTAGATTTGGCTTCATTGAGGCCTTGTACATCAAGAAAACCAAGATTAGGGTACCACAAATTTAACTACCATCTTAGTAATAATGTTTAAGGTGTCCTCAATATAGCCAACACGGGCACGAAGGCCAACCATGCACACCTAATGATCAACTATATATGTAAATTGTAATGCAATATGGGTTACTGATGTGTGAAGTATGTGCAGCCCTCATCCACTAAACCTGCATGACTGCATGCACCTAGAACCCAATCTGAAATTGATTCCATTGACAACTTGTCATAGCTACAACACTTGAATATAATAGAGTGTGAAGGCTTAGATAAGCTCCCTGATTCCATTGGCAACCTGTCACAACTACAACACTTGAGCATAGAAGGGTATAAAAGTTTAAATAACCTCCTTGATTCTATTGGCAACCCGTCGCAGCTGCAACACTTGATCATAGAAGATTGTAGAGGTTTAAATAACCTTCCTTATTCCACTGGAAACCTATCACATCTGCAGCACTTGAAAATAGTAAGTTGTAGAGGTTTAAATAACCTCCCTTATTCCATTGTCAACCTATCACAAATGTAGCACTTGAACATAATAGAAGTTTCAAAGGTTTAAATAACCTCCTTGATTCTATTGACAATCTATTGTAGCTGCAACATTCGAAACTAAAATATTGTCATGGTTTAAATAACCTCCTTGATTCCATTGGCAACCTGTCACAGCTGCAACCTTGAACATAGAAGGGTGTGAACATTTAAATAACCTTCCTGATTCCATTGGCAACCGGTCACAACTGCAACACTTGAACATGGCAGGGTCTATAGATTTAAATAACCTCCCTCATTCCATTCACAACCTGTCACAGCTGTAGCATCTGTAAAAGTTTAAATAACCCCCTGATTCTATTGGCAACCTGTCACAGCTGCAACACTTGAACATAGAAGACTGTAGAGGTTTAAATAACCTTCCTGATTCCATTGGCAACCTGTCACATCTGCAACACTTGAAAATAGAAAGTTGCAGAGGTTTAAATAACCTCGCCAATTCCATTGTCAACCTCTCACAGCTGCAACATTTGAATATAATAGGAAGTTTTAAAGGTTTAAATAACCTCCTTGATTCTGTTGAAAATCTATCACAACTGTAGCACTTAAAAATGAAATATTGTCATAGTTTAAATAACCTCCTTGATTTCATTAGCAACCTGTCACAGCTACAACACAACACTTGAACATAGAAGGGTGTGGACATTTAAATAAGCTTCCTGATTAAATAACCTCCTTGATTCCATTAGCAACCTATCACAGCTGCAACACTTGAACATAGAAGGGTGTGGAGGTTTAAATAACTCCCCGATTCATTTGGCAACCTGTCACAGCTGCAACACTTGAACATAGAAGGGTGTGGACGTTTAAATAAGCTCCCTGATTCCATTGGCAACCTGTCACAGCTGCAACACTTGAACATGGTAGGGTGTATAGATTTAAATAGCCTCCCTGATGAATGTGACTGAGTAGACTCATGCCCGTGTAAGGCGAGCTTTGTTGAGAATTTCAGCTGTGTTAGAACCTAAAATTTCATGTGAATTTTAGGTTCTCATATTCAAAAATTTGATTTTAGTGGTCAAAAAACTCAGTTGAAAAATCTACTCAAGTGGCTCACTTTGAAAAATCACAAAATGGAGTCAGTGCAATTTCAAGCAAAACCACTTTGCAGGTGTGTTCATCTAACATATAAAAATGTGTATGCTAATTTTCAGCTTCATACGATTTGATTTAACAAAGTTTCAAAGTGACAAATAGAAGGGTTTTGAGAAAATCTAATGTCAGTAAAGTGAAAAATCTGTTAAAATGGTCAACTTTGAGGGAAAATGTTAAGCAAATGAATAATGGTCATGACAAACCAAATGGTTCTCTTGAATCTCCATATCTCAAGGTGCATCCATGCCAATTTTTAGGGCATTTGGACATCATTTGATATTTTTAAAATTAAATCCAAATGAGTTTTGCACAATTTTTTGACTGGTTTTCCAGAACAGCTGCAAAGTGGTCAAGTTTGATTTTTAATATTCTTCTGAGGAAGAGGATCTATGGAAAATCCTTTTTTCTACATGTTCATGGGACCTAAATAAACTAATCTCCATGATGGCGGCTCCCCAGAATCTGATTTGATATTTCTTCAAAGAGGCAAATTGGCAAGTTTTAATTCAGTTTGAACAGTTATAAAAAATGACCGAGTAAGCAACTTCGATCGTGAGCAGCTTTCAATCCCAATATCTGTGTGCCAAATAATTTCACAAGTATACTCTCCTACCTTCAAATATCACACTGGTAAAATTTTGTGGCTCCTGGAGACCATTTGATCAACTTTCAAAAGTGATTTTGGAGGCCATTTGACTCAATTTATCACAGAGAAAGGAGTCAGAAAACAAGTTTTGTTGCCTATCCATTTTACTTAAAGTGCATTTTGGGTCTCCGATGGAATAATCACACAAGGTGAAGAGGATTTTGAATAAGTTTGAGCTTTTGGAAGAAAAAAAATAACATATGATGAGAATGCTATGTACTCAAAGAAATATGCTGAAATCCAAAAAGGGTGCACCTCAAGTAGTCATAAATGCACTTTGGAGCAAAGTAACTCAGGCAATTCATGTTTTGATTACAACTCTTCTAAAAAATTTCCAATAGAAGCAATACAGAATGATTTGGATACTTGCCTGGGGACATTTTCTATTTATTCAAGCATCTGGAGACCGATAGCACATTATCCTGTCACTTAAGGCTTGGGTTGGAAGAACATGAATGTGAAGAGATTTCAAATGAAATTAGTATTTATTTTATGAAGCAAAGGAATTTTCAGTTAGCCCTGTTGTTGCAGCCACGTAGTATCCCAACCACTTGACTGGTGACTTACTAGAATGTGATTCTAAACTTATTAAAAATGAAACCTGATTGGGGGCAGTCATAAAAGAAACACCAAGGCCAGGAAACATGACAGTAGATTAATATAATCATAAATCTTGGAATGGAAAATAGCAATAAGCATATCCTGGGTTGAAGGAGAAGTCAAACTTAATTATCAGATGTGATATGTGAACTACATTGGCTGTGTACACTCAGTGAAATTAAGCACACTAGAATATCTAAAACTGAAAGAATGAGATTCTATGAAGGAACTACCTTGGAACTCTGGTGGAATTTAGGGTTTTATGAAGATTGAGTATGAGTAATCATGCTAATTCAAAAATAGCACCAGAGTTTAAGCAACTCAAATGACAGATGCTTGGATATCGAGCATTATACAAAGCTAATTGGTGATTTTATTAGCACCTGTAAAGCCTTATAAATTGTACGATGAGACAAGATGGGTGGAGGATGATAAAAATTGAATTCAATGCATAGATTTTAAAAGCCTTGGCAGGCTATGTATTAGAGAAGGATATATGAAAACATTAAGAAATCTCTGCAGTAGGGCGCACAACATAAGGTGGAGTGTGAATACACATTAAGGTAGAAAGGTGATAAGCAATGTTGGAAGACTAAGAGAAAGTAAGATACATAAAGTGCAAAACGAAGGGTAGACAAATCGTGCCAAAGAGATAAGGCAGTTAAAATTAAGTCAAATGTTCTTCTCATGGATGTTGTCGGTTCCCAAGTTACACCAAATGACATGAGTAACCATTCAAGCAAATTTTGCATTGAATGTGCTTTTCCAAATACCAATGGGGTCAAGAGGTAACTAATGATAACCTAACTTAAGGACTATCTCGATAAAATAGTTGGCAAGTTGAAGTTGATCCAATAAATCTCAACTTCTGGGAATTAGTATCTATTTTTCATTGGATTGATTTCTTTCATTAAAATATAGAATGTATTAGCTAGTCAAGTTTTTGACATGGTAACAATCCTGACACTTGCTAATCCTAGCACGTGCCTACTCCAGTGTTCATGTTTGTAGAGATTGGGAGTGCTTTAATCTGTGTAACATAGTTTGGAAAAACATAAAATATGCATGAATGCTAACCTTGATCTGCGATGCAATGTCATAGACATGATACATTAGAATTTGCAGTGTTTTTTGAAAGCAACTTAATGTTTTGTTTCCTATGGTTCTTTAGAGTGTTAGTCATTCATTTTTATTAGAAGTGTTTACTCATATGCCTGTTTTAATGTTATCAACCCTCTTGACACTATCATGCAAAAATGAGACACAATAATGAAGAACACCAGTGATTTCAATGGACATCTTCTCAGTTAACAGTGAATTTCTATATCACAAGTTCCATTTTGGTTTTGAACTGAATGGCACAGTGTTGTTGTCTTGATGGATTACAGTGTGCTAGTGTCTTGAAAAACTTGATCGTTGTATGTTTGGTATGCTTTCAGTTGTAGGAGTCTGATAACAGTGTTAATAATAAATATAATGACAGTCTTTATCAACTTAAAAAGGTTATGCATGGTGATGGTTTTTGGTAAAACTGCTATGCTATTTTGATGTGACTATGTAGATTGTCAAAATGACTCTCAAATGGGCTTCATTCAATATTTAGAAAGTGCCCCATGCCATGTACAATGCTATTTATATCTCAGTTCCTAATTGACAGTGCATGGACAGTATTCCTCTGTGTTTTGCAATGGACAATGACTCTGTGAAGTGTTTGTATGACAGTAAGACAGTGATGTGTGCCATGTTGTTCATGGTTCCCAAGATGATGTTGATGTTGTTTGGTATCACAGATTTCCTTGATTATCTCTTCATGATGTTCATGCAAGTTTTGCGAAGGGACTTTTTCTCTATTTGTCAAAGCTACCTATTCACATGGTATTGATTCTTGATGTATCCAAAGTGTTGCTTCAAGTCATTTTAGTGTTGCTTCAGGATAGACAAAGACTTTGTTGATCATCTCATTGTTTAAAAACACGTTTAACTCTGTTATTCATGTGGAATGGTAGGGCTCAAAAGCCAGGGATTTAAATTGTGCACATCTAATTTGGAGGGTTTGGTTTCTTTCGGTTTTACTTGTTGCTCCAACTCATGCAGTTGCATGCTAATGGCTGAATGGGACTTAATATTGTAATATGTGGAATTGTTAACAAACTAAAAACTGTCAAATGCAAATTGTAATATATTTAAAAAAAAACCTTAATGCTCCTTATTGTTTGTACTAGATTATAGTCAACTCTTACATTTACAGTGCATTTTTCACCATATTGCTGGTGCATATATCATGCATCTAATAACAAGAAAGTATTGATGAGCCCTCCCTTATAAATTAATGCTTCCATTGGAGTCATTGCAACAATTGAAGCTATAACAAAAATACAAAATTTACTCAAACTTGATAACATGCATTCAACTCATAATGCTACAAAGCATACTTATATATCAACAACTAAAATATCAGATTTAAAAAACCTATTTCTTTGATTTGTACTCTCTCATATACTATTTAAACATATATTTTAGTATTGACATAATCCTTGCACCAAATTCAACATATATTTTACTATCGGCGTAATCCTTGCACCTCCTTTCAATGCAAGTGCTAGTTGGTAACACAACTTCCAACAACTGAACCTTAACTCAGTACAACCTTAACTCAGTACAACACTACCTATGCAACCTGTCACATCTAGAACACTTGAAAATAGAAAGTTGCACTCACAGCTATAGCACTTGAATATAATAGGAAGTTTTAAAGGTTTAAATAACCTCCTTGATTCCATTGACAATCTATTGCAACTAAAACATTCAAAACTAAAATATTGTCATGGTTTAAATAACCTCCTTGATTCCAATGGCAACCTGTCACAACTGCAACCTTGAACATAGAAGGGTGTGAACGTTTAAATAACCTTCCTGATTCCATTGGCAACCTGTCACAACTACAACACTTGAACATGGTAGGGTCTATAGATTTAAATAGCCTCCCTGATTCATTGGCAACTTGTCACAGCTGCAACACTTGAACATAGAAGGGTGTAAAAGTTTAAATAACCTCCCTGATTCTATTGAAAGTAGAATGTTAGGATGTGTTCCAAAGTGCTAAATTAATTCAAATATTTTGAGAAGTTCCTTGCAAAATCCATTTTGTGCACATTCTGCAATCAATCATTCCATTCAATGAGTTGACACACCCCATTCTTCCAAGCAGATTCCTTCTCTGACACAAATTCTCCTTATATGCACCTACAAATGTGCAAATATATGACTTCAAAAAGTAAAAATAGAAGAAACATATAAGAAACATTCAAATATATGCACCTACAGATGTGCAAATATATGACTTCAACAAGTAACTGAAAACAGATGATTGGCTTAAAGCGGAAGAAACAATTAAAGTTGCACAAAGTGAGTTATATGCGATTAAAAAGTCTTCGTTCTTTCTTATTAATTTTCTCTAAACTTTCCTTCTTGAGTTTGAGATGTAGTTGATTAGGATTAGGTCTGATCAATGCTTATTGACAAGGTTCTAATTCTAGAGAAATTGACAAGTTATTTTCCCCAGATTAGATTAAAACAGAAACTTTGGTCATAGAGAACAAATTGGAGTGGTAATATTGTTTTAGAGGGTTATTGTTGTTTTACACATTGATCTTTGAGATACGAGAAATGAGAATGGGTTTTCAGGGCTGGCAGGTTACTTATTTCCAGTTGGAGTCTTTATTATTTTTATTTCATTTAAATTGCTTCATATCATATTTATGTATCTTAAGAAGCAGATAAGCAACATAAAAAATTAGATCATTAATCTAATTATTTTTTACTGCTATTATCCTGACTGAATCCTTGAACTAAAGAAGAACTGGAAAACAAAAAATGTATGAATGATGGTGCAGCTGGGGGAGATCTACATATTTTTAGTCAGACTGACAACTAAAACCATTATGACCTAGAAGAGGATTGGAAATGGTAAAATAATAACCTATAAGAGAAGTTACTGACAGGTACTTAGTTCTGATACAGAAGGTGATGAAAATTCATAGTGTCTTCCATTTTCTTTTTGATAAAAGAGAAGAATACATCTAAAACAAGAGAATGCTTTACAATGTTTGGAACAGAGGTAAATCTGTTTACATAATATATATTTTTAATAGGATAATGACTTTAAAGTTTAAATCAAAATAGAAAATTGAGAAGTCACAACAAGAAGAACCCTAAAATAGAATGTACAAAAGTTGGTCAAACCAGCAAGATCAAACAAAAACCATCGGAAGAGTTACTAGCATGAGAAGATTATCCATACAAGTAAAAAACAAGATTATCTTTCTTGACCAGGACAGTCAACAACATAACACAACAGATAATTTGCCACTTGCCACTTCTTTGAGGCTTTGGAAAGGAATTGGTTGCTCTACAACATCATCCGCAATTGTCCAATTTGCAGTCGTATTTATAGGGACAGGCTTGTAGAGAGGAGGGTTCCAATTTCCCCTTTAATAATTGTCTACACAAAATTTTCTAGTTGAATAGCTTGCCTTTTGTTGCCTGGACATTTTGTTGCATGGCTAAAGCAAGTATTTTCCTATTTTTCTCTATGGTGAGTATTTCCTCAATGGTCTCAGTGCTGCTTAGAAGAAATTTGAAATTATGGATCAAGTATAGGAGGTAATCCCTTTTGATTCTCAATTCATACCTAAAGGGCTTTGATGCTTGTTGTTGAATGCATCTCACCATCATAGCATTGGATTTTTCTGTGTAAGGGGTACAAATGCTTTTTCTCATCCAACTTCTTGCACACGCTTTGTTCATAATTAAAGGCTTAAGAGTTAGTTGAGTATAGAGCATGAAGATGATATCAGTATGCAAATTATAGGATGCAAGTTTACTTGGGTTGCTCCATGGTTATAGAGATACATAACCAGCTCATGTATCACTAGGATTAAAAAGAAGAATACAGTAGTATCAGTTTATAGATTCATTGATTAATTCAAAACATTCCTTAAAAGTACATTGTCTTCACTGAAGGACATATGAGAACATAGTATCTCATTGAAATAACCTCTTTAAGACTTCGTTCATTTTTACCCAAGTCAATAGTGTCAAATAGCCATACATATTACATAAGTGCTTTCTTGGTGAAACAAGAAATCATCAAACCCTTATAAGGCTCTTAGAGGAAATTACTGTTATACTAATTTAAGGACTCGTCAATACTCCCACAGTCACCTAAAGGACTAAAATTAGGATCAAATGTTGCTGTTAGAATCAAAACAACTACAATATAATGAGCAACTTAGACCTTGGAGAGATACCAACATAATGTAGAAGTACTAGTGTTGATACATCAAAATCTGATTATTTTTCAAATACTCTTGAAGAAAATTCCACTACCATCAACGAAGTTTCAAATGCAGAGGTCTATTAAATAGGTTTACACTTATCCAAATGTTTTACGTCATTTAAGGTCCAGAAACACAATGATATCATCTCACTATTTGATCAAACATTTTAAAAGGATAATTTTGCAGATAAAATTTATTACTAATTTTGTTAGACATTTCAAGGTCTAGCATCTCATAAATATTAGGAAGAATGGTCTCGAAGATAGTCTCAAATTTCAATAAATATGAAATCATTTTGAACTTAATTTGCTAATAGTAAATAAAGAATGTATTAAGTTTAACATATGAAGATGATTTGATCTCTACCGTTCACTCTATATGAAAATAGCTCTGACAACCATTGCATTTACAACTTCAAGAGTAGCTGCTATACATTCAATACTAAATAATTCAAGAGAATTGTCACAAAAATAACCTCAAGGGCAAGGAAAACAAAATAAACAAAAAATTTAAACCACCAAATGATCATTTCATAGTTCAAAATATCTCCACGCGGAGAAACAAACGAGGGTCTAACACTTTGTATTACAATAATTTTATATATGAAAAAATCCAAAGATAAAACCACAGAACCAATGCCTTCATTTACCAGATAACAAAAGATCTATTTTAGAAAGAAATAAAACACAACAAAAACTAAAAGTGATCTGGCCATGTATAGATTTCCAAAAAAAATTCATTGAAATCATGGCAAGTGACTTACCTCAAGATTTTGCATAAGTTCTATTGTGCTGTCAATGATGTCGATGAGAAAAATGGTTAGAGTTTGTAGGAAAAATATTACAAAACACTACCAAAGCAGAATTTAAGAAAAAATGAGATGGGCCAAAATGAGTCTCCATACAGCTGTCACTTCAATCTATTCATAATAAATGAAAAGTAGATCTAAAAATATTTGGGTTTAGAGCTACTAAATTCTTGAGCTTGGGACAAGATTTTTTTGCAGCCTTTTAAATAAAAAGATTGTGTCATTAAGGTGAAGACCGTTTACCCTTGCATCATGTTCATACCCTGCTCCAAAGCTCCCATTTTGACAGAGGCAGGGAGGATGTTAGCATAGGTTGTGGAATTTGGCTTCAGACCTGCTAATTACATTTGCTTGAAAGTTTCTAAAGCCTTTTCAGCAAATCCATTTTGTGCATATCCCGCAATCATCGTATTCCATGAGATGGTATCTCTTTCAGGCATTCAATCAAACAGTTCACATGCCTTGTCTATGCTTTCACATTTTGCATACATGTCTAATAGGGAAGTTGCAGCTACAACATCTTAAAAAATTCCTGTCAGAATTATTTAATATCTGTGTTTTTCCCTACTTGCAGATTTGCATGGTTAATTTCGTTACTAAAATCAATGTTAATCTCCTTATGTTAGCATTGAATTTATTTATGAGACTTTTTGGTTTGAAAGAAATTTTTATCCCTTTCAAATGTGTATGATTTGCAGGTCGATTATACATGATCTCATCAAGGTGCTAAAGCCCCCAGATGATGATATAGGAAGTCAATGGTTTCACTTGCAAATGTAGGAACAAATGTTGAAGATTTATGAAAAAGACTTAATGTCCAATAGTAAGCAACTCACAAAAATGGTTGAGGTAATAATCCATGCATATAATTTAGCTTGAGTTTTATCTAACAAAAATATTTATGATCAATATGGCTTTTGTTTGTAAATATTTTTTTAGATGGTTATTGGTGGTTGGTGATGGTTACCATGTCAAAAATTTATTTTGGCAAAACAAAATTGCAGGAACAAATGTTGAAGATTTATGAAAAAGTCTTAAAGTCCAATAGTAAGCAACTCACAAAAATGGTTGAGGTAATAATCCATCAATATAATTTAGCTTGAGTTTTATCTAAAAAATATATTTATGATCAATATGGATTTTGTTTGTAAATATTTTTTTAGATGGTTATGGTGGTTGGTGAAGGTTGGCATGTCAAAAATTTATTTTGGCAAAACAAAATTGAGATATTGGGGCTGATTGGTTTTTCCAGGGTTTTGCATCACATTTTTATAATTCTGAATTTCCGAGGCCTTATTTTTAATTAAAAAGCAGAACTATAGGCAGATTTTTTTTTATATTGTGTTTGGTTTACCACATTTTGCTAGTTAAAATGATTGATTATTTGCCTTTGGATGGAAGCAATGTTGAAAATTTGGCTGCTTTGTTTTTTCAAGATATACAGGATGATTTTATTCATGAAGAGGTTGAGGCCAATAGAGTTTCTAATGAATACTCTTTCCCACCCCCACTACAAAATCTTGATAGATTGCTTAAGGCTTTACATTCTATTAATGTTACTCTTTCGATAAATTTATCTACAACTGAGGGTTTGGTAACTAAATCTTGCAAGAAAGAGTTGTATCATTTTGCTCACGTATCTAGAGAGCATGCCCTTGAGGTTGTTTTGAAGGTAGCTCTCTTTGCTGTCAAGAACGAACACCTACAGGAGGCTAGCAATGTATGATTTTATAGTGATTGTTGCAGTTCAGTAAGGTTATAACTTATAGTTTCTTAGCAATGGATGATTTTATAGTAATTATTGCAGTTCAATAAGGTTATAACTTATAGTTGCTAGGCACTTACTGTAGTATTGCAAAAAAAAAATCATTGTTGTAGAATCTACATTCATAGTTAAATAGTTCACTTCATTAATGAAGAATTATATGAAATTAAATCATTTTTGCTTCTGTGTGTGGTGTTGGTGTAAGTTGTGTTGGATCCAAGACTTGTTTGTATGCATTGTTTTTATCCTTTTTAGACAACCTTCAACATATAACGATGGCTATTTTTTTTTTTCTCAAAGCAGATCCTTGCACTTTATCCTTGTCTACAACCACTAGTTGCTACCATGGGTTGGGACTTATTGAGTGGGAAGACAACAGCTTGGAGAAAAATGATGGAGCTTCTATGGACAACCAAATCAACTCAATTAAGGCTAGAGGACCTTTCTATCTATGGAAGGCAAGGAGAAGAGGTAACATGTTCTTCTGCAAGTTATACTTTGTGCATTATTAGAGTTGAGCATGTCTATTGTTTTTTTATTTTTTCCCAAGTTCTAATTATAATAGTAATATGCTATCAGTTCTTTCTGGGAGTTTCCCATGCTAATTGTTATTTGAATGTAGATCTGTTGTGTGGAATATCTTTGTGATCATCTCTGCTTCCGTCCAAAGCTTGCCTACTTTGTTGCTTGCAATAATTTTGGTAAGAACTAGGATTCCAAGACTTGTCTACTATTTTCAGGAAAAAAGGGGAAGAGAATAAGTGAGGATACATATGGAGGACCATTAGATCCCTTTGTTGCAAATTTAGTACTTGAACGTCTTGCTATGCAAACTCCTTTAAGGGTAAGCAATGTTGATCTTTAGCACAATTTGTTGAATCTTTATCTTGGCAAGATTTACGGTAGTCTAGAACGAACCCTTTAACTAGAAATTGGTTGATGGTAATGGTTAAAAGATAATGAGAAATACATATGGAATCTCCATTTAAAATATGTCATGTTGTTGTAGGCTGTAATTAAATACATTACAAATGATAAAAATGGTATAGGTGCAAATTATGGACATAGAAGAGGGAAGAGGTAAACCTTTACATTTGATGTTGATATGCAAGCAACAATTGTATTTTCACCTATGGAAATGCAAATAATGCCTTTTTCTATTTGATAATTCACGGTAGTGCACTTTCTTTGCTTACATTTAAATTGGTTTTATTGATTGTAGCATTGAGGGACTCTTTTTTACCTTGTGTAGGAAGGGAATGGGTATGATAAGTGCTTCTGGAGGTAAGGGATGAGCTGGTGGAGGTGGTGGAAGAGTTTCCATAAAGAGCTATAGTAGGAAAGAGAGTTTGAATATCTTTGTGCATGGTTAGTTTGAATGAGGGCGGCCTACAAATGATTGGAACTTTATCACAATCATATAATGAAATTTCATTTGCAAAGATGTATCATGTACTTGTGCATTACAAGGGTAAGGGATTGTAGGTTATGATATAAAATAATAGTCATGTTCCTATTCTTTTGTAAGCTGTTGAACAACATAAAGACAAGGTTTTGGAGTAAATTTCAACTAGCTAGTTTCTCAGTGATGTATTGTAATCTTTTCAAGTTGTTTTATGTTGGGACAACAAATTGTAACTCCATTTTCAAGCTTACACAGCTGAATGTAATGTCTTTTTGATTAATAAAATAAGTTATTTTTACCTTCTCGTTGTTGTTTTATTGTGCAAATATTTTAGATAGTTGATAACTAATCTTTTTTATTAATGAAAACCAATAAATAAAAATGACTAAATATATGATTAAATTAATGACTAAATATATGACTAAATTGATGACTAAATATATAACTAAATCAATGACTAAATTAATGACTAAATATATGACTAAAGTAGTGACTAAATATATGACTAAAGTAATGACTAAATTAATGACTAAATATATGACTAAATTTATGACTAAATGACAACTAAATATATGACTAAATAAATGACTAGTTAACAACAATTAATGACTAAATTAATGATTAAATATATGACTAAATTAATGACTAAATATATGACTAAATAAATCACTACCATGACTAAATAAATGACTTATATGACAATCAATGACTAAATCAATGACCAAATCAATGACCAAATTAGTGACTAAATAAATGACTAAAATAGTTTAGTCATAAATTTGGTGTGTTATAAATGACCTACAATAAACTACTAATGGTCACGTGACCAAAATTAGTCATTTATATGCAATTTTTAGTAGTTTATTTAGTCATATATTGTTGTTTGTGTACTAGTGAATAGTCAAATATAATTATAGTTAGGTTCATGAATCTAGAATATTCATTCATCTTTATTACAACTAGATTTATTCATTAATTCATAGAATGTAGGAACATGTGTTACCAATTTATTATTAAAGTGCAGAGTACTTTTTTGGAGGCCAACTTAAGTATCATGCCTAATTTTCCTCATGTCCACCATTACACTAAGGTATTCAACTTCATATGGGTGTTGTTGAGGTGTGTGGCCATTCAAAGATATTCAACCCCTTTGATTGGTGCAAGGATTCTACTACATGAGCCATTTTGTAGCTAATTTCTAGAATCAATCCAAGAAAACAATAAAATCCACCACATAATTAATCTAGGAAAATTATGGCATCCACCACTCAACTGATCTAGAACTCAATATCACTAGATTGACCAATTGACACATGCACAAGCATGCATACATATAGATACACACGTCTCTAAACATTTGAGTCACAATTACATTCAACATAGTTTGGGGGGCTACAACCATTTAAATGGGCCTTAGCACATGCCAACAAGGAAATACCTTGATCACAATGTAGCACCTTGCTATAACAAAGCAATTCTAACCAACTTTAAACTAAGATAGCAACTAGCCTAAGAAAACCTTGATAATCAAGGAAACACCTCATTGTGACTACATGCTATTCAACTTGTAATTGAGATAGAAAATACCCCATCTCTACTAGATAACCATCATTTGGACATTTGATTCACCAAAATAACAATTATGTTACTTTATGCACGAATGACCATGGAGCTATTCTCTCTGTCAAAAGACAACTATACAACTCTATTGAGACCTAAAGGATGATGAACAGTTTAGTCCATAGAGTCTTCCTTGTCATTAGATCACATGCATATTGTGCTACAATAGATCAAACTCATACGTCTGGATCCCAACTTAGATATGAGACCATGAGATTCATGAATTCACAAACATAGAATGATATACTCACACATCAACCACATTGAGAACTCTAGTTTGGACATAGATCATCACAATTTAATAAAATCGCAAGTCACACACATAATGCATATCCAAAAAATATTATTTCATTAGTTTCAACCTAAAGATATACCTCGTCCAAACCTTCCTCAAAGCAATGGCTATCCAGCATACAAAATGCACCCTAAGGATGTCACACTATTAGTACTCGCACACCATGAATGTCAAACTGTCAATACTCATCAGAAAAAACAAAAAACTTGGCGTTGAAAAAATACAAACCTTTTGAGATTCTACAAATGCCAATGGACTTTTCAAGATTCTTGAACAAATGGGATGGGTATCAGGAACACACGACAACCTTTCATTTAAAAAAAAATGTTGCTTAAATATAAATATTTTAAAAATCATAAATAATGTTTAAGTAAATTTAAAGTAAAAATAAAATATTTTTTCAATATTTTTGAATTAAAATAAAATAATTAAAATTAAAAAAAAAATAGATAACATAATTGATTATTAATATTTATTATTATAATATATATATATATATATATATATATATATATATATAATTTACATTTATATTTATATAATTATAGAATATAATATACTATATATTTTATAAAATTTACATAAAAAATTTACATAGAATATTTACATAGAATATTATATGCTTTTTTATTTATATAAGATTATATCATATAATAAATGTAAATTTATATAACTATTAAATGCAACTACAAATCAGAATTACTTCAAAAATTGAATATATAGACTTTAGAATATGTAACTGCGTTTTGAATACATGTCTACCATAGCAGTTGCAACTACCTTACAAAATTCCTCTACCCTTTATGCTTTGATGGATGTCCACACCCTGTTCCAAATCTCCCATTTGGCATTGGCTGGGAGGATGCTGGCAATGGTTGTAGAGCCTGGTTGTACACCTGCCAGGGCATTTGGTCGGAAGTTTCTAAAGCCTTTTCAACAAGCCCTTGTTGTTAATATTTTGCAATCAGTGCTTTGAGGCATTCTATCAAACAGTTCACATGCGTTATCTATGCTTACACATTTTGCATACATATCTGCCAGGGCAGTTACAAGTTACAGCTACAACATCTGCAAAATTCCTCTATCGCTCATTGTGTGATGAATGTCCATACCCTGTTCCAAAGCTCCCATTTTTGCACAGGTTGAGAGTATGCTGGCAGAAGTTGCGAACTCTGGCTTTACACCTGCCAATCGCATTTTGTTGAAAGCTTCAAAATCTTTTTCAACAAAAAGCATTTTGTGCATATCCCGCAACCATAGCATTCGATGAGACCACATTTCTTTGAGGAATCTGATCAAACAGTTCACGTGCCTTCCCTATGCTTCCAAATTTTTGCATACATGTTTACCAGAGCATTTCCAACTGCACGATATCTGACAGTAATCGAGCTTCCATTACGTTTCGATGGATGTCCATACCCTGTTCCAAAGCTCCCATTTTGGCACAAGCCGGGAGTACGGCGGAAATAAAAATTGTTCGGGTCGAAGTCTGCATATGGAGTAACGCGCTGGAGAAACAATTTCAAAACTTGAACTTTGCACGAGTAACGGCGATGGGGAACGGCGAACGGACGGGTTTAGTGGGGCCCACACCAGCCACCTAAGCGGTCAACGCTTAGAGTGTGCTGGTTAAGCCAGGCCGCGACGAGCTGTCTTGGAAATATGCTCTCGACGCCACTTTTCTTTTCCAGTTTTTGAAATCCATAAAGACCCCGCTCTGGTATGCCAATGAGAATGACATTCTCATGCTTGAAAATCAAGTGCCAATGTTTGTGCTCATGGAGGCATTCCTCTTTATAACTAACATTGAGTCAGACACACAAGTGGTGAACTCAAGTCAGAGGGAGATTTCGCAGGATGACGGAAGATTTCAAGGATTGGATCACCTGGCTGATGTACTACAGGCAAGAACTCTCCCTTTTACCATGGATTAAATATACTCTGTTTACTGTTATATATTCCAAAAAAGAATTGTTCTAAGAAATAGGAAAAGCGCTGAATCACGCCTGGAATTTGATGCTCTGTAAACGTTTTTTAAATTTTAAATTGTATTTTACAATCTTAAGTTGTATGATATGGTTCGTTGTATAATATGCTTCTTTTCGCTTTTGAAGGGTTTGAAAGTGTAGGGCAGAGATGCAGTTATAAATAGGTAGGGGCGAGCGAGGAGCTTAGATGAAATAAGATGGTGAGCTACGGTTATATATATTTTTTTGTTTATTCATAAATTTAGAGATGAGTTACCGTTATATTATTGTTTTCAAAGATAAATATAGAGGTGAGTTCAATTAGAGGTGAATTGAAAATCATAGGTGAGTTATATCATTTTTTTTATATATATTTTTTTTGGTAATTCTAGAGGTGAGTTATACTTATGTTTTTTTTTAAGGTAAATTTCAATGTACATTACATCATTTTTTAGGTAAATTTTCATGTTAGTTACAGTTATGTCTTTTTAAAGGTATATTCCAATATCAGTTACAGTTACATCATTTTTTTAAGATAATATTTTTCAGTCTTTAAATATTGATAGTTGTGAGCATAATGAGAAAGGATGTTCTTCAAAGAAAGTTGATTTTAAGATGATAACAAGAATGGGATATGAAAGAAAGGGTTTGGAAAAATATGGACAAAGAATGATAGAAGCCCATTGAGCCAATAGTGAGGCCAAAGAATGAAGGCCTTGGACATGCTAGTAAAAATAACAATGATGTTATAGGTGTTATAAGTTCAAACAAATTATCTCAATGAATACAATGAATATGATATTTCATTGTCATAGGCATGAACATAAAAATAGTTGTGTTGGGATCTTCATCCATTTAATCCTTTTAGTATTTGTGGATTGAAGAATCATTTTGAGAAATTGTGTTGGAACAAAAAATGGAGAAAACAATCTCTACAAGATAGTATATAGATGGATTGTGGATGGATTGGTGTATCTAATCAGAAAAGGATTAGAAACATGCTCAAAATTATGTTGTACAAGCATAAATATTCTCATGTCAAACATAATAGAAATCATGCAAGGTTAGATATCATCTTAGAAACCATGCAATTTAATCTATGATTTTTTTCCTTCTATAAAGACTACTTGAATTCTATCCATTTAGTGGTTTTGGATTTAAAGTTGGAGCATTCATATATACGAGATTTGAAGTTGGAGCATTCATATATGCAAGATTTGAAGTTGGAACACTTGTATATGTAGAATGAGTACCATTAATCACAAAGATCATTGCCGAATGGTTGAAATATTGATCCCTAAAGATCATTGTTGAACCTAAAAATTTGCAGTGTTGATCGTAATGACCATTGCTGAATGGTTGTCACGTTGATTGTGATGATCATTGTTGAACCTAAAATTTGTATTTTTTATTGCAAAGATCATTGCTGAATGGTTATAACGTTGATTGCAAAGATCATTGTTGAACCTAAAAAGTTATAGTTTTGATCACAAATATCATTGTTGAATAGTTGTAGTATTGATTGCAAATATCATTGTTAAATTTGTGAAGGATTTGATCGCAAAGATCATTGTTGAAATTGATCACAAAGATTGTTGAAGGTTTTGGTCGCAAAGATCATTATCAAAATTGACCACAAAGATTGTTACTAGATTTGTGAAGGTTTTGATCGCAAGATCATTGTTGAAATTGATTGTAGAGATCTTTGTTAAATCTATGAAGGTTTTGGTTGCAAAGATCATTGTTGAAATTGATCAAAAAGATCATTTCTAAATATGTGAATTTTTTTTTATTGCAAAGATCATTAGGAATGCTTCACTTCCTTTATTGATATAACTATGAAGAATGTATTACTATGGATAATAATGGACAAAAAAATCAAGACTATTAAAAAAAAGGTTTTTGTACTTACAAGAAAACATTGATGTTAAATAATTTTCATGTGTAAATGGGTAGCTAATAAACATATTTATAGGTGGATCCCATCATTAGTTAAGTTGTGTGATAAAATAAATTTTAGGGGGGGGGGTGGTTAAAATATAAACTATATTTAATCACAAAGAGTCATGTCTCATTGTAAGAGAGACACTTGTCCATGTATAATATCTATTTAATGGTCTTTGGATCCATATATGAAAATAGTGAAATTGCACAGATTCACTAGATGCTTATGTATCAAGAGATGATATTGAAGACAATGAGATGATCGATGGCCACATAGTGGAAAAATATTTATTATAAAAAATATAATATATTCTTTTAATAATTTATAATATATATTATTTTATATATAAAATATATATTTTATGAATAAATGCCATTAGTTTACAAAAATCCTTCCATTGGCCTTTTAGATGAAATTGAACTTTGCTTTAAATGAGTATATAACATATATTTAGAAGAAAGTGTAGAAGTTACACTTTAAATTTTAAATAGATGAAGTTTAAATTATCAAAATAAAGAGAATATAATTTTATTAAATGGTGAGATTTATATTATTAGTAGATGGATAGCCATCAAGAATAGGATCTTAGTTAGTAATCAAACTTTCTTCAATTTCTTCTTTAATGGGTAGTTGTGTATGATGATTAGGAAAATGGTCACAGTAGATGAGAGAATTTACTAAAATTTGGCCATCTAGAAACCCCTCAATCATGAAATTTACACGAGGTTGAAGGAGGGTGGGATGACTAGCATTAAAACCTTCACGAGCAATTTGGTTGCTTCCACTTCAAAGTCCATGGAATAGAGAGTGACCCCTACTAGAGGTTGGAGTTGGTAGAAATATATTTAAAATAAAAATTATAATACATTTAAATTAAAAATTATAATATATTTAAATTAAAAATTATAATATATTTAATTTAAAAATTATATTACTCAAAGGTATTTTTCAAATATAAAATATAAAATTATTATTAAGTCACAAATGACATTTTTTCAGTTTAATAGTAAATATATGAATATAGAATGTTTTAAACAAAATCAAATTTAATTTTTAAATGATAATTATTTTTCATTAAATAACTATTTTAATTTTTTATCTTAATTTTTAATTTATATACATACAAAACAAAATAACATTTAAATTTAAATCTTTCAGTTTTATTAATAAATAAATTATACATTTTTTTCAAAAAACCTATATTTTTCTTAAAATATTAATTAAAAAGTTAAATAACCAAACAATTATGAAATTTCTTATCACACTTAATATTCAAGGCCTATTACAAGTGTTAGAAATATTAATTGCATTTGATCACACTCAATACATTTGTCATGTATAGTCATGTCTCATGTAAGAGACACACATACATGTTATCTTTTGAAGGATCTTTGGATCCATTTATTTGAATATAGAATATCAATTCAAGCTTTTCAATTTTAACAATTGATATGAGTTGTTAGAGAGATGGATTGTATTTGTAGAGAGTAAGTTGGAAGGTGAGTTGAGGTTGATCATAGTGTAGGAGATTTATTGAAGCAATCTCCTTAAGACTGTGGGAGAATTAGTTGTTGAAAATTTGTGAAAACAATAGATGTGGAGAAGTTTTATAAAAAGGATAGAAATAAATTAGAAAAATTTCTAAAGAAATGTCACTCTAAGAATTCAAAATTGGGGAATGAAAAAGAATTTTACAACAAAAGATTGTCGTCGTCAAAAGATAAGAGGTGATTGGATGGAGAGTCATACTCAAAGATAGGAATCAAGATCCTAGAATTTAATTGGAGGCTACATGAAATAGAAAGAGAGCTCAAAATCCATAGAAAGGAGGAGCTCACAAGAATATGGAACCCGTAAAAAATTAAAATGAAGATCACAAAAGTGGTAGTCACTGCTGTTGGAGGAGATCACACAAAATTTGAAAAGATTGCAAATACTATAGAAGTCACATAAAAAAAAGGGTAAGAAATTATGTCAAGTTGGATCATTTTGGAATGTTAAAAAAAAGGAAAGAAATTGTGCCAAGTTGGATCATTTCGAATGTTCGTGTAAGTTGTATTTTTTGGTTAAAAAAGCCCCCAGATCAGAATCTAAGAAGATGGTATGAATTTATATTTTGTTTTGAAAGAATCCATTAAAGATCTTAGTTCAAAGGCTGCATCACTTTAAATAAATCCCCCAAAACTATCATCATCTAAAAAAGTGTGAACACATTCAAATTGTATATCACAAAGGTTGAGTGGACAAAGGAGATTAAAGGTGATCACAAGATGTCTATTTTGAAGATTGGATATATTTATTCATAACAAGTTAGAATCATCTTATCCAAGAAAGGATTATAATATTTTAAAAAAATAAATCTTTAGATGTATGTGAAGAAATTGTCAAATCTTGAAAGCAGGGCAACAAAAATGGTGAGGGGGAGAACATTTATGGGTTAAAGTCATAGTATTATTTGTTGAAAATTATTATAATCCATTACACATTTTCCTTGCCAAAGAAGATAATAGATGGAAGATTGTGTAGATTTTTTAAAAGATTATAGATTGTTGAATACAAGAATTGCCACCCAATTTAGAAATTCAATTCTTGAAAGAAGTCACAATAGTTTTAAATTTCAAGAGATAAGTCACAACAAAGGACAAGGAAAATGGTTGACAATGATCACACATTTTGAAGAGGTTAAAGTTTGCAATAAATCTATCAATTTGAGAAGAAAATTGCATGCAGTACAAGATAAGTGGGAAGAGATTGTAGCTTTAAAAGAAATCCTATCTACAACTATTATTAACACTTGATCGAAGAAGGAACATGATTGTAATTTTTTTTAATCTTTGCAACTTTTTAAGAAGTTTGTAGTATATTTTAAATCCTAAATCTAAAGAGATATAAAGCTAATGGTAGATCATTTCAAAGGAATATGGAAAATTCATCGTGAACAATTCACTAATGGATCGTGACGAAAAATTCATCGAAGGAAAAGTCACCGCCAAGTAAAATTCATCACTAGCAATTCACTATGGCATAAAATTAACCGCAACAGAAAATTAACTGCATTAATATTTTTAATAAAATAAAGGTTTTCAAAATATATATTAAAATATATTAATGCAGTTAATTTTTTGTGGCTGTGAATTATTGGCGGTGAATTTTCCTTTAGTGAATTTTCTGCCATGGTGAATTGCTGACTATGAATTTTTTGTCAGTGAATTATTGGCAATGAATTTTCCTAGAGCCCATTTCAAATGATTAAAAAACTATGTTATTGTCTTAGGCAACTTGGGTTAGATCTAGACCTCTTGTGAACTCTTACATATTTAAAACCCATCTAACACTTTTTAAACTTAATTAAAATATCTTATAAGAAAGTTGGTCACTCTGATAATACTCTAGAACCCAATAACCTTTTTCTGACTATTATTTTATCAATTGAGCGGTGTGTTCCATTCCAATCTACATGCTCAAAAAACCCAAATCCAACAAGCTTTACCTTATTCTAATTAGCATTCACCATAACATTATGAGTCTTGAGATCAACATGAATGATTTTACTAAGGTGTAAGAATTTGATTCCCTTGGGTAACCCATTATCATTCTAAACCTCTACTTCCTACTGTGGGAAAACCCCATACAATTTCCTCTCAAGTTGTCATCTAGAGAACATCCATCTATATACATGTAGATGTTCAGTAGGATATGTTTGCTTCTGTACACCAAGCATACATTTATTTTATGTTTATGTGCTCCTTTTCCAGCACAAGTTCAATTTCATTCTCCACTCATATTTTGGTTTTAGGGGATCAATGTTATGTTTCTTTTATAGCAATTTCTTTACTCGTGCAATTCATCCTTCCCCAATTTGATGAAACTCTTGGCTATGGATTTGGA
Organism: Sequoia sempervirens; assembly: GCA_007258455.2. Taxonomy (NCBI): domain Eukaryota; kingdom Viridiplantae; phylum Streptophyta; class Pinopsida; order Cupressales; family Cupressaceae; genus Sequoia; species Sequoia sempervirens. The sequence goes on along the minus strand of VDFB02255524.1, from coordinate 20,858 downwards.
TATAGATTATTTGATAAAGTGTGAGGTGTGTAACAATTTGTGTAGCACCCTATTCCTGTTTTGAGGAGAGACCTGTAGTCATTTCTAGAATTCTTCTTCTCATTGAAATCCCATTTGTTTGAATTGTACTATGAGAAGCAATTGCTATAACTAGCACCATTTGCAAGCTAGAGGGAAAACTCGAATGAATAGTTGGTGTTGTTGAACAACATCTTGCCCCTCTACATTTATAGCTAAAGCTCCTTTATATTTTGGCTCACATTGGTCACTATCTTGTATGCTATGAATAATTTATATAACAACACAACTGTAACAGAGTAAAATAAAAATAATAATATAACACTATTTCTAAATGCTTCTTTAGCTCACACAACACTTGTTTGCTTCAAGCATAACAATCCAGACTAGTTACAATAGTTTTTTTTAGAGAAGTAATATCACAAAACTATGATTACTTGTCAATTACAATAATTAAAATGACAACTACTATAGATGGATTTCTAGAATTATCCATGGTAGCCTAGTCTAGACTTAATATCATAAAGAAACTATGTGAATATCATTAATCTATACGAAAAAATTAAAGTACATAAGGATTTTTTATAATCGGAAAATTCACCACTAGTAATTCACTGTCACGAAAAATTTATCACATTAAAAGTTTGTGATTTTTTCATGGCGGTGAATTGATGGGGGTGAATTTTCCTTGAGGTGAATTTTTCCTACCAATGAATTTTTCCACGGTGAATTGTTGACTGTGAATTTGTCATTTTTTGTGTGGGTGAATTGATGGTGGTGAATTTTCCTTGAGGGGAATTTGTCCCGGTGATGAATTTTTTGTAAAATCCGCCCCTTGAGGGTACAACATTTTTTTTTTTGCATTCACAACATCTACCAACTTAAACGATTGAGCACCTTCCATGAAGATTAATAGTGTTAAATACTTCTCCATTCCCATGGTGGCATCAACTCATTATTGCCAAATATATGCTTGCACAAAATAGTGTTAAAGTCCTAAGGATAAGGTATTTCCTAGATCTATGACCTAAGCCCTGAGGGTTCATAATGACCCTACCTACGTATCCCCTTGTGGGAATCTGAGGCATCATAGTTCACCCCACAATGACAAAGGGAGTTCAATCTCTCCTCTTGTATGATATTTATTATCTCATCTTTATCCCATAACTATTAATTTAGTATGTGTAAGCTATCAACATAGCCAATTATAATATAATGATAATAATCTTGCCATCAAGTGTTGGGTCCATACCAATCATTAGCAAACGTTAGTGTACACACATTCACAATATTCACAAGTGGTCATTCATACCATAACTCAAAGATTTTACACAATGGTTGTCATGAGCATACCCCCAATATACATAAGCTGATTAGCTCATACACAATACAAGTATAACAATGACTAGATCAAACATAGATCAAAAGTATAATAGTGGCCGGATCATACACAGATCACAAGTATAACATCAATTGTCTCATACAGAGGTCACATGTATATAACAATGAATAGATCAAACACAAATCAAAAGTATAACAGTGACCGGATCATAGGGTGATCCTACAATATTGGTTTATAATTTTTGGCCAAACTAGACACTAAACTAATGTTTTTCTAACTAAATCTTCACTTTCGGGCACCTATAGCGGCTAAATCATGAGGAATTTGAAGATGATGCAAACTAGCGATTTTTTGGAATTTTCTTTGTAGATTCTAAATATTATTATTAAAAAAAAATTTGGAACCAGATTGCACTTGTTTTTCCATCTCCTTCGAAAACTAGTTTTTTTTATCATTAAACACCATTTTCAAGGAGTGACGCTCACTGTATAACACATAATTTTTTTTCCATGAAGCATAAATTTTATTTTTTTTGAATTTAGATTTGTAACTATGATATCTAGTACTTCCAATTAGTTTCATAGTGTTTTATTGAATATTGTTTCCTTAATCAGGTTTCAAAGTCAAACTAATTACAATTTAGACATAAGTGGACCATATAACACAACATTTTTTGTGTGTAAGTGTGGAAAAGTAAAAAGTAAAAGAACAACTAAAAAACTTCTTAATAAGACATTAGATCAAGATTAACATGATTTAAACTAATTTAAAACACTAAAAATCCTAAAGACATCTCATTGTCTCCTATCTCCAATGATTTATCAAGTTACAGAGGCTCTTAGATTTGTAAGCACCGTAACTATTTAAAACGTCTATCTAGAGAACAGAATGGATGTTAAATGCAATGATGTGATGATTGCTAATGATTTCTAAATGATATGACGCTACTATAAACTATCCCGATGAAAACTGATAAAAGGAAGCTATAGTAAAAACTAATGATGCTGCCGTGATATGAAATCTACTAATGCCATGATGCTATGATGATACTAAAATGCTAATGCTAATGCTTATGATTGCTTGATTGCTTGGTTGTATTCTTGCAGAGTAAGTTTGCATAAATTAGGATTTATCGGATCCTTTTCATGCTTCAGAAGGCTATATATATAGATTTTTGACAGTAGTTTTGCACAAGGGTAACACAATAGAGGCTGAGATTAAATCTGGAGATTTGAATGGTAAGAGATGAGAAGGTGGAGCTGATCATGGGGGATTGTTCCTCCCCATGAAAACACCAGGCAAGATGATAGGAAAGATCAGAGGAAGAAGATTGAGAGGATTTCCTGCAAGTTTGTCCTTGAGGCTTTCCCGCGAATGCCAGTTGCATTAATTAGATTAATAAAAATCTAATTTTATTGGTGAGTGAATAGAGGAATATTTATTTATGCATTTATTTGAATATTTTATGATTTTATTCAAATTTAGCAAAAAGAGAGATAAATAAATTTAATAAAACAAACTATAGAAGTTGTTTATTTAATTAAAATAGAAGGAATATGATAATTAGATTAAATATTTTAGGATATCTTTATTTAATTAAGAAGAAATGTGATGAAATAATTAAATAATACCAACTATTGAAGTTGTATTTTTAATTTAAGATAGAATTTAATGGATAAAGTATAATAATGATAATAATTAAATAAAACAAAGTATTTAATTTTGTTTATTTAATTAAGAGGAAATAATATGATAAAATAGAAGAATTAATACTAAACTTAATATAAATAAATATTTCTATTTATTTACTAAGTAGATGAATTTATGATTAATTAATCAAATAAATCATATTTAATTAATTAGATTCTCCAGACCATTTTTAGGTGTATACATTTTTCCCCTCTTTGAAGTAATGTGTTTACACATTAGGGTATGTGCAGGATCATGATGGGCCAAAAAGTGGCAATATGATGGGTATGTGGCTAATGACCTTTTTTTAACCCAAAATTGATAAAGCAAAAAGGGTTTTTAAAGGAGATTATCAACTTTCCACCAATATAAATTATAATTTACTTTGAATTTAATAAGTAATTATTATTCATTTTCTACTCAAATTATGACTAAAGTCCTGATTGAGAGACTAATTGAAAAACATCTATAGCTTTCAAACGATATCACATTTTTTGAATCCAAAACATGCGTCACATTCTATGCTTTGCATAATATAGGATTAAAAAAAAGAAAAATTTAATTTCATGAAGTTTTGACCAAGTTAAGGTGGTTAGACATATGAGTTTTTTATATTTTTTAAAATTTGTAATAAAAATTCATAATTAATTATTTACTTGGAAAAAAATTACAAAAAAATATGTATCACATCCGTACATGAGTCCTCTACTTATAGCTAAAATATTATAAAAAAATATTATCATTTTATTATGGTTAGGGTGGTCAGACAGACACCTACTTCTTATTTTTTCCCTGAAATTTTAGTACTACTGCATTGAAATTTCAAATTTTCACCAAATAGATTTTTTCTTTTTTTTTAAAAACGTAGTATTTTAGAAACTACATTCAATTTTCTACAAATTCTATTCTTACATATTTTTAAAATAATATAGATAACTTATTCAAATTTTTACATCAAGTTGCCTAACTCTGATTTTCTGATTTTTTTGCCACTTAAGGGCCTATTTTTTCCATGATGATCCTGCACATACCCATTACTTCAAAGAAAATTTTGTGTTGCAGTTGCTAGTATTGACGAGAATTTTTTTAGAATGCCCCATACATGTTTTCAAGTGATTGATGGATATATGCCCCCTCAAGAGATAAATTAATGAATTTTTGATTTTATTTTATTTTATTGGAATTTTTCAATTTTTGATGATTTTCTGATGATTTGATGTAGATTCGATGAAGATTGATGATGAAATAATTTATCTCCCGATAATTGATGAAGAAAGTGGTCCTAGATAAATTTCAATTAATCTCTCCTTTGAAAAATTAAATTAATCTCAAAAAAATCCCCTTTTAAATAACCTATAAAAGGTTAAAAAATGTCATTTTCAAAATCATTTGTACATTGTGACTTTTGAAAACTTTGTGAGAGAGATTCTTGTGCTACTTGGAGCAAGATGGCGATTCCATAGCACACCCACCATTTCGAGCATGTTCGATGACATCAGTGGTCAGCCGCGTTCGGACCTCCGGTACATGTCTATTTTTTCCTTGGTTTTCATGCATTTTCCTCATTTTTTGTGTATTTTTTAGTTTTTTTGAATTTGAACTCGTTTTAGTACTTTAAAAATCCATTGTAGCACTTTTTAGTTCTGTTGTAGCACTTTTAAGTTATGTTGTAGCACGTTTAAAGTTTTAACGCTTAGGAGGTCTGTTTTAGCGCATTCATAGGTTAGATTAGCGCTTTGCAAATTTTAGCGCTTAGGATAGCCATTGTAGTGCTTATGTAAGATACATTGTGCTTTCGAAACTTTAGCACTTTGGTTAGATTTTGTAGCACTTAGACTCTCTGTTTTAGCGCATTTAAAGTTTTAGCACTTTTACCTAAAATGTTAGCGCATTGACCAAAAAAATGGCACTTTTGATAAATTAGCGCTTTATCCATCTGTAATAGTGCTTTTATCTAATGAAATGGCACATGTAATTGTTGTAGCACTTTGAATGTCCTTTTTAGCACATTTAAATCAAAGTGTTGTGATTTTTGTCAATTTGTTCTTGATGTTGTCAAATTTTTATCATATTAGCTATTGGTTTGATATGAATGATTTGTCTTATCAAATACATGATTTTTTGACCTCATGATAGGAAAGGTTTTTTTTTTTTTTTTATGATAACTATCCTCATGATAGGTGAGGAATAATTATGATTGACATACCTCATGATAAGCGAGGTTGATTTGATGCATTGATGATTAACCTCATGATAGGCGAGGTTGATTTGATGCATTGATGATTGACCTCATGATAGGCGAGGTTCAATGATGTTTTCTCATGAGATTTGATCAAAATTCTCACCAAGAGCTGATTTGATTTGATATGGTATTTTGATGTTATTTGATAATTCACATGAATTTATTGACTTTGATCTTGTTATGACAATAGTAGCGATTGGGGAAACTCTAGGTTCGAGAGCATCTTCCTTGGACATTTGATCTTATACCACGGTTGGCACAACTTGAGATGGCTATTATCACTTGTTGTGGATTGTCTCCTCTTCTATATATGCCCCATATTAGGATTAATTGGGGTTTGTTGACAACGCTAGCTAAGAGGTGGCATAGCGAGCACAACACCTTTCACCTTCCTACTAGTGAGATGACAGTCACTCCAGAGGATGTCTGGCAGATTCTACAGCTTCTGATTGTTGGAGATGTTGTCATATATGATTCGACAGAGTAGGGTGGGACTGATGCCCTTCATAGAGCGTTTTAGGATGATCATATTGCCAGAGAGTGGATTCCATGGTGTGAGATGGTTGATGCATACACCACTTTTCCTACAGTACTTGCTAGTTTCATCGGAGGATTCCTTAGTCCTGATCGCAGGTCTAAGGGATTCTCGGTTGGTTGGGGCCGAGTTTTGGAGAGTATGGTTGTTCATGGCACCAAATTCGCTTGGGGCATGTGTATGCTTTCCCATTTATATCATGATTTACATTCAGTTGTGTATTTCAATGGTCAGAGTTTATCATTCGGCGTTACTTTGCTTCAGGTATGGTCATGGGAGCACATAGCTGTCACATGTCCAGTTCTAGTTAGATAGAGGCCACCCATGAGACCATATGTGTTTAGATATGCTGGTTGGCTTACTCAGTCTAGATTGGGTAAGTTAGAGTATTGGAGGAGAGTTATTGATGACATAGAGTCAGTGACATGGCGTCCCTACCTAGATTGTGATCATTGGGACAATGACGATATTCAACTACCATTTCTTTGTCAGTTGATGATCCTGATTGGCTGTGCTCATTGGGTATTAGAGAGATTCTTGATCAAATGGGTTTACAGATAGTATGGGATGGTATAGGGTATGCCCCAGGGTGTTACTCATTATACTCATCATTAGTTGGATACCGCAGATTGGGGGCCTTGTTTGTCATATGCTGCTACAGTTTAGGAGTATCAGGATTTATAGCCATTTGAGTGGGACATTTAGCCAAATATTGTTGAGCATCTAGTTATGGTAGATTATGCTAAGTTTTTTGCTTTGCATCCGTTTCCACACCTTACCATTCCAGATAAGCCTACCTCATTACCTGTAGAGAAGGACGTTCCCATTGTGCATGGTCAAAGACCAAGGAGAGAGGATGTTGGAGGGGTTGAGGCAGAGGATGTTGGTGTGGTTGGTGAGGCAGATGTTGAGCCTGAGGAGTATGTTGGGGTAGAGGAGGATGTTGGTGGCGAGGAGGATGTTGGTGTTGAGAGAAATAGAGATGAGAGCAACGAAGATGAGAGTAGTGGGGATGATAGATTTGATAGTGGAGAGGATATAGGTGGGTCAGGCCTTGCTTTATATTTGCCTAATGAGACTATGCCTCACAAGAGGTAGGCTGTGGGAGGTGTTTCAGAGTGGCTGCAGATAGTAGGTCTTCAGGTTCAGTTAGAGACCGTTCAGGAGCAACTTATTCGGGCTCAGGGTTTACTAGAGCAGAACTAGGCTTAGATGTAGGCACGGGCCGAGTTACATGTAGAGACTCTATCATTAGTGCAGGCTCAATTAGTCATAGCTCAGTCACAAATTGCAGCATTGACAGCTAAGAGGGATGCGGCTAGACAGACAACCGAGGCAACTCGGGCTCATATTACTACATTGATAACTGAGAGGGATGTGGCTAGGTTTGCAGCAGAGGGTGCTTAGGATTTTGCCGATAGATTACAGAGACTAGTAGATGGTACCTCCCTAGCAGATTACATGCGAGAGGTGGCTCGTATTGGCGAGGAGATTGAGTTTTATAGAGTGAGATATTATGACATAGTTCCATCTAAGTAGAGAGTTAGCTATGCGAGGTCTCGTTCTACCAGGTCATGGTCTAGGACTGTCAGTGTAGGTGTTACCAACCTCTACCTAGAGGTCCCAGGGATCCCGGTTCCTCCGGTGGTAGGGGTCCTGATCCTACTATGCCTACACCGTCTAGAGCTAGCAACACCTAATTTGTTGTCTGTGTTACATTTGAGATGTGATGTTCACTTTGATTATTTTGATATACAACCATTTTTGATGTTATATCTCTCTTCATTTTAGACATCATTGTATACTTGACATTGTGATTTTGTTATATATGAGATGCAACAGATTCTTCGATCCATTATGTGTTCTATATGATTATCTAATGGATGCATTTTCTTCGATGTTTTATATGCTATGTGATGATTTAATTATTATGATGGTATGTTTTGATATGATGTGGTTCTATCTATGATATGCATAATGGTAATGTATGGATGCATGTTATATGGATATATGATGTATGTGGATTCATGATATATGGATATGATGTGTTTAAATGATATACTATATGTGATGCAAATATATGATAGATGATGTAATAAAATGGATGAAAACGTTGAATGATATATGATGTAATAAATTTGATGGTCTTTATGATCAAATAGATGGATTATATATGGATATGTGATATAATAAATGGATGGATTTGATGAGTTATGATGATGATGTATGTTTGTGAAAATGGGATGATATAGATATATGTTTGTTGAGATTTTTGTTATAATATGATGAGAATGTAAAAGGATTTGATTGAAAATTATGAATGATGAAATGATGATGTAAATGCTTTTAATGTATGTAAATGAATATGATGATGCAACTATATGATCATGGGGATGTTTTTTTTGTTAATGTCAAGTATACTTAGTCTATTATGATAAAAGATAATTGTTTAAGGAATGATTTACCATTTTTATAACAAATACTCTACAAATGTAATGCTATTATGGATGCAATCACTTTTATTATTCAAATCTACATGTAAACATAGGCATTTTAAGAGTAATTTTGTGCTTTGTATCATCATTGAGCTTTTAAAATGTTGAAAGTGAGTACAAGCATCAAAGGTATAATGTAAACCCATGTCATGACTTGAGTACTACTTTCATGATTTTTGATATTGCAAGTGAACACAAGCATAGAGGTATAACTAAACCAAGATGACCTGAGTATTTCTTGCGTAAACAAACAAGCATTAACCACTTTCCTATGCGAATTAGAATGTCATCCATGATACTTTTTAGATCATTTCCCACGACGATTCACACAGTAATTATGATTAATTCATAGACAACAGACAAAGAAAATACCATTTCTTCTTCTTGGCTTCACTAGTTCAGTACATCATTGAGTTGCTCCAAAGAAATGATAACAATGATCAAAGTACAACTTATCCAAAATTTTCTTAAAGTATTTCAATCATTATTCAGATTTAGATCATCCATCCTGATTTTGTGATGTTTTTTCGTTTTCAAGATTTTGGATCAAACCTAACCTAAAGACCTGTCCTAGGGGCCTCGGGGGCTGATCAAAGATTAGCCTTGCCTGCATTATACACGCAGAGACCATGTAATTTGACTAACATAGACTCATATTTTTTATTTTTTTCTTTGATTATGACCTTTTGACATGTTTTTGGATTTTCTGATGTGAATTGGATGTTCGATTTGCTTCTGATGGTGATTGATGTTCCATGTTGGATTGTGTTTTGATCATTATTTTTGTCTAACTGTTGTTTTTCCATTTGATTAAGCTCCATGTTTATATTGCGCCCAAGCTAGGGTGAGACATGATCCTGTGATATGATATGATAATGGATGTAAAATGATGGTGGAAGCAATGACCATGACATGTGTCCAAATAGATGGGAGAGCTGATTCAAATCAAAAATAGCGCTTGTTTCTAGGTTTTCACTATATGTTTTTATTGCACCTTTTCATTCTTTTTGATTTTTTTGTATTTTTTTTCTTTTCTGTCTTTTTGATTTTTTTGTATTTTTCTATCACTAGGATACTTGTTTGTTGGGTTTTCATCAAGGTAACCATTTTCAAAAACTAATTCATGCACTAAGTGATTCAGGTATAGAAATTTCTGAGATGGATACTATTGATAGGTTCATCAAACAGATCCCCTTCTAGTGTAAACAATTGATATGCTCCTGATCCATACACTGATATGATTACAAAGGGGCCTAACTGGTTATGTTCAAACTTCCCTTTATTTTCTCTATCTTGTTGATTCCTAGGGTTTTCCTTTGGGACCAATTCTCCAATTTGAAAGACTCTAGGTTTTACCCTATGATTGTAACTACTTGACATTCTTTGCTGGTAGGCCTTCAAATGATTGACTCCTTGCTGACGACGTTCATCCAGTAATTCCAGTTCCTATAGCCTTGAAACTTTATAATCTTCATCTATAATGATACCTTTTAGTGAGACATGGAGTGATGGTATTTCTACTTCAATTGGTAGAATGGCCTCTGATCCATACACCAAGGCGTATGGTGTAGCTCCTATTGGTGTTCTGATGCTAGTTCTATAGGCCCATAGTGTAGGATTTAACTAAACATACCAATCATGTCCAACATCATTTACCATCTTCTTTAGTATTTTTAGGATTTTCTTATTTGAGGCTTCTACTTGGCCATTTCCCTGTGGATAGTACGGTGTTGAGAAATGATGTTGAATATGGAATTGTTCACATAATTACTAGACGCCTTGATTTTTAAAAAGCCTACCATTATTCGTGATAATGGATTGAGGTACCCCATACCAATAGATAAGGTAGTTGAATATGAAAGATGAAATCTATTTTCCAGTGACAGTTGTCAAAGGAACTGCTTCTATCCATTTTGTGAAATACTCCGTTGCTATGATGATGAACTTGTGCCCATTAGATGAAGAAGGATTTATTTTCCCTACCAGGTCTAGTCCCCATTGAAAAAAGGGCCATGTGGATGTGAAAGGTTGTAATTCTTGCACTGACACATGAATTAGATTACCATGAATCCGACATTTCTAACACTTTTTAACATATTGATATGCCTCCCTCTCCATGTTCGACCAGTAATACCCTAAACAAAGGATTTTCTTAGCTAGGGTTAGCCCACTTGAATGAGTCCCACAAATACCTTCATGGACCTCTCGTAAGGATGTTTCAGATTCGTGATGCTCCAGACACCAGAGAAGACTACCATCTAGACCTCGATGGTAAAGGATGTCAGCGATAAATGTATGTCATGCCGATTGACGGATAAAGTTACGCTTTTGGTTTCTAGAGAGATCAAGAGGAAGAATGTTATCTTTGAGGTAAGTATATATCAAGCTCCATATTGTGAGGGTTGAGTGTTGGTTATGTGGCATATGGTTTGTGAATTAGGATTATCGTATGCAGGATTAGATACTTGTTCAACCATAAACTCATATCGACCTTTATTTTTTGATAATTGCAAAAGGGAGGCAATTGTTGCCATGGCATCTGGAGCTTTTTTTTTTGCCCTTGGTATTTTCTCAAAATTGATATCCATGAACTACTTTTTAAGATCATCTATCATTTGCTTATAAGGCATGAGCTTCTCATCCTTTGTTTGATACTCATCATTTACTTGATAAATGACAAGCTATGAGTCCCCATACACTTGCATTTCTATGATTTTCCATTCAATAGCTATTTTGATGCCAATAATCAATGCTTTGTATTCATCTATATTGTTTGTACATGGAAACATTAACCTATAGGATCTTGAAATGGTGTGTCCTTGAGGTATGACAAATAGAATTCCTGCACTAGCTCCTCTTTGTGTATATGATCCATCAAAATAGAGCCTCCATTGTTGTGTTGTAACATTCATGATGTTGGCATCTGGAAATTCAATATTCATTGGATGATGATCTTGTAATGGAGCCTCAACTAGTTGATCTGCTATTACCTGTCCTTTGATGGCTCTCCTGTCGACATATTGGATGTCAAACTCGCTTAAGATCATGACCCATTTTGGAAGTCTTCCTGTTAGAGCATCTTTACCGAGTAGGTATTTCAATGGGTCTATTTTTTCTATGAGCTTGACTGTATGAGTCAAAATGTAGTGTCACAATTGCTGGGTTGCAAATACTACTACCAAACAATCCTTTTCTATGAATGTATAGTTTATTTCATATCCATTGAGAGTCCTGTTGATGTAGTAAACTACTTGTTCTTTTCCTTCAGAATCCTCCTGTGCTAATAGAGCTCCTAAAGATATGTTAGTTCCTGCAATATACAATAATAGTGGTCTTTCTGCTGTGGGTGGCATGCTTATTGGAGGTGACACCAAATACTACTTTATTTGACTAAAATTTGTTTCACAATTATGATCCCATTTGAATGAAACATTTTTATGAAGTAGATGATTAAATGGGTGACTCTTTTTTGCTAGTTGGGAGATAAATCTTCTGATGGATTGTAACCTACCTTGTAGGGACCGTAATTGACTAATATTTTTAGGCAGTGACATCTCCATTATTGCTTTAACCTTAGTTGAATCCACTTCAATACCTTTTTCTGACACTATGTAACTAAGAAGTTTCACTAATGTCACCCTGAAGACACATTTCTTCGGGTTCAACCTTACATTGAATTTTTCCAATCTAGTGAAGATTTTATCAAGTATTTCCAGATGTCCTTCCTTGGTGTGTGATTTTTCTAAGATGTCATCCACATAATCTTCCATGAAAGTATGCATCATGTCGTGGAAAATTGTGGTCATTTCTCGCTGATATGTCACACCTGCATTTTTCAATATGAAGGGCATGGCATTCCATCAGAATGTACCCCATGGGAAAGTGAATGTCATATTTTCTTGATCTTCAGGTGCTATTTTTATTTGATTATATCCTAAGAAGCAATCCAGTATAGATAACATGGCATGTCCTACTGTTAGATCAACAATTATGTCAATGCTGGGAAAAGGAAAATCATCCTTTGGGAATTCCTTGTTTAAATCCCTAAAATCTATGCATATTTTGATGCTATTATCAGGTTTGGATATTGGAAAAATGTTTGAGATACATTCTGCATAATCTATGGACCTGATTAAACCTACATCCAATAATTTCTTCAGTTCAGCTTTAACCATAAGGGTGATGTGGGGATGCATCTTTCTCGATTTATGTTTGACCGGTTTGATTCCCTTTGGTAGTGATAGATGATGCATTAGGAGTTGTGGATCCAATCCTGGCATGTCAAAATAAGACCATGCAAAATTTATGTGTTGTTGCTCAAAGAATCTGGTGAATGTCGACTTCTCTTGTTCTATCATGGATGCCGCTAGATGTAAGTTCTTTTCCTGTTCAGTTGTTCCCAAATTTATAGATTGTGTTGAATCTATCAGTATTGATGATCTTTCATGGTAATGCTCTGGGAGAGTGTCAAATATTCCATCCTTTAGCGCCTCATAAAGGTTTTCACTATTGGATACATTCTTTATTTTTCTCTTTTCAAAGTCTAATGCTACCTCAGAGAGGTTTTCATCATTAGATTTATTTTTCCTGTTATTATTTTTGCAACTAAAAGATTTGGCACCCTCCCATTGTAAAGCATCGATATGAGTGTTATGGATAGTAATTGTATCAATTTCATCACTACAAAGATAATTTATGATGGCATCATCATTTGAAAAGACTGGTATGGGAATAGGTTTGGTGGGTTCCTAGTCAATAAGTTCGGGGTGTATTAAAGGTAACAAGTCATCAGTTTGAATAAGGTCAAATGTTGTAAGTGTCATGATAGCTAGGTGGTCCAAGTTATTGGTAGGAAGTTCAAGGTCTATGATAGTAATCACCTCCATGTTTTTTAACTCACTCGATGTCTGATTGTCCTCACTTGAGTCATCAGTATTTGTTGATCCCATAACAAATGTTCTATTTCCTGAACCTTGTCCCTCCTCTCGTAAGGGTGTATATACTTGGATAACATCAACCTCTTTGTTAGTATAAGATGTAGCAGATAGATGATCCCATTCATATTCGTTGGAGTTTGTGTCAGAGCCATCTCTCATTTGTAGTATCCTTTCCATTGCTTTTTGGGTTTCTTCCTCTTTTTGTTTAGTTATGTATCCTAATCCTATTTTGTCTTTAGGTTGTAATGTTAGAGGTTGAATGGGTTCAATAATACTATCCTTTCTCTTCCCAATTGGTCCTTGACCTTTGTAACCCATTTTCTCTAAAATGGTCTTCCCTTTTCCATACTGATCTATTTTGATGCTGATATTCACTGATGTGGACGCTTCCTCGTCTTTGTATAGCCAACTAAGAATGGCTTTGTCTTCTAACTCATCATCATGTGTACTTTATTTTACAAACCTTTCATTTAGAGCTGTTTTGGGTTGTGATGAACTTGGAGTTTTTAATATGGGTTGTCCATATGTCTTTGGTGACGGTAGCAACTGTGACAGGCACAAAGATTGCTCAAGAGAATATTCTCCTAAATCCTTTTCCTTTATTTGAACCTTTTCTGAAAGTTGTTGTGATAATTCATTTATAGGACCTTCAGTGTTTGATGTGTCTGCGACAGTTGTTTCTTTCTCTAGATTCTTCTTCTCAACCCATTTAGATATGAAATTGGGTTGGTTATCAATAGTGGATGAAGTGGAAGTATTGAATTCTCTATTATGAGGTACCAGAGTGTCTTGAGTTTCTTTTAACATGTTGCAAGTCTGTGGATTGTTTTTGTCAGCTAATATGGTGACCTCCTATCCATTTAATGGAAATTTCAGACATTGATGGTATGTTGAAGGTACCGCTTGCATGTCATGGATCCATGGGTGACCTAATAGTATGTTGTATGTTAGATCTTTGTCTAACACTTGAAAAACAATGTTTTTGACAACCAACCCTACCTGAATTGGGAGTAGGATAAGCCCTTTGGAAGACCTTTCCTCTTCATCATATGCCTTTATTGTTATTTTTCTTCTGGTGCCAATGGCGTTGTCAGAATAGCCTAGTGCATGAATCGGTTTCAAGGTACAAATATTTAAACCGACTCCTCCATCTATTTGAACATGTTTAACACGATGTTTATGGATCAAAACCTCTATATGCAAGGCTGCATTGTGGGGGTGATTTAAAGATACATCATCTTGTTCAGAGAATGACAGACAATAAGGTGTGGTGAGATGTCCCACCATGGCTTGGAACTGACAAAAATCCAAATTGTTAGGGACCGTCGTAGCTACTAGAGCCTGTTCTAAAACTTCTTTGTGTAATTGTGAAATTTTGAGAAGTTCTAGAATGGATATTTGCATGGGTATCTTTTGTAATTAGTCTATGATATTGTATTGATGTGACGAGGGAGCATTTTTTTTGGAGGAAATTCCTTTCAATATTACTCTAGATGACCCCCTTGTCATTATATTGACTTGTGGATGGTCTTGTGTTTCCCTGATCTTTAGGACATTGATTTGATTATCAAATGTGTTTATGCTTGGCATTATGTTCAGGGATTCAATGTCATTGATGTTTGTGTCATCTTTTTGATTATCAATGTCATTTTTCTCTACCTCAGAAAGGCAAAGAATGGTGGTGTCATAGACATAGTTTATACTTTTTCCCTTACCACTAGAAGAAGACTCTCCTTTTTCATAGTTGGGTAATGGATTAGTAAATGTAGTGTGATCATTGTTTGTTTGATGCCCTTCGACAAACACCTTCTTGGCTTCGATCAAGTCTTGTATTAGGTGTTTTAGTTGTATATAGTCATTTGTTTTATGTCCTTTATTCTTATTGAAATTACAATAATCTGCATCATCCCACCATGATGGTTTTACCTTTGGCTCCCAATTTTGAGCTTCTGGTAAAGTAATAAGTTTGTTTGCAATGAGTTCTCTCATTGCTGATATCAATGTTTGTCCTAATGGGGTGAATTTCCATCGATTGGATTGTCTTTGGTATGACAGTCATGATTCTCCATTGTTGGTGTTATTGCTTTCAATAGTGCTTTGATTGTTGTTTTGGTTTTCATTTTGATTTTCTTTGGCAGTTGATGCTATCAAATTGAATACTAGTTTTATATTGTCAATTGTAGGTTCATTACTTCTAGTATTTCTATTTTTCTGCCAAAATTTTGGCTTGTCATTATTTCTGTAGTGAATTGTGTTGTTGGATGTTTCACTGTAGTGCTTAATCACTCCTTGTTTGACTAGGGATTCTTCGATTTTGAGCCCATTCTCAATTACTTTTTCAAATGTTGGGGGACATTGCAATTCAAGTCTATAACTCATTTGATCATTTAAGTTATCTATAAATAACTCAATCTTCTCCTCTTGAAGTATAGATCAAGGATATCTAGTGAACAAATTTCTCCATCATTCTAAGAATGATAAGAATGTCTCACCATTTTTATATTTTAGATTATATAGATCCTTTATGGCTACGTCATGTGCTATTTTGAAGGAGAATTGAGAAATGATTTTTTTGACCAATTCTTCGAAGGATCTAATCCCTGGTTGTAATTTTGAGAACCACTCCATACAATGGGCCCCCAAACTCCTAGGAAATAACCTCATGAGGTATGTATCTTCTTGTGCAAATTCGAGGCTCATTGTTCTAAATTCCCACACATGGTCAATCGGATTTGATTTTCCATTGTATTTGTCGTAGTTAGGAAACTCACAATACCTTGGAAAAGGTATCATATCCACACATGGATGAAAATGGTAAGGAAAAATGTCCTTTAATAAATATTTTTTTGTGGTTCCTGTTTGCATGTTTTGAATTTGTTGTTGTAGGGTTTGCATTTGAACTGTCAAAACAACCACTTGATTCATATCCTGGGTGTGGTCTAGTTTTGTTTCATTGGTTCCAAGTGTTTCCTTCAATCGATTGATGTCAAAATATTTCAGAAGTTTGGCACCTAACTCTGCTAACATCAAGAGGTATTTCTCCATGTCTTGTTCAAAGACCTTTTCCATAAATTTATGAAAATTTGGGTCTTGTTGGGTGTGTTGTATATCCTCTTGTTTGAGTTCATTGTTCTCATTTTGTTGGTATTGGAAAAAAGAGTTTTCTTTAGTCATGTTTAGATTTTCAGTTTCTTTCTCTCTGAGTTTTTGTCTTTGTAACCTTGTTATGATTGGCATACAAGTTTTGGTTGTTTTTCACTAAACTTAGATCTTCTTTGTGGGGTTAGTGTCAATTTGATTTTAAAGAAGCCTAATAGAATGATGTATTCTATTGGCAAGGCTAAGTTAAAATTCCTGATCATTGAGTTTTTTTTCGTGATGGTAGGATGTCAAAATCCTGATGAGGAAACTTGGCTCAATAATCTAGGTTTTGTTTTGATAATTGGACACTTTGTATTTTTCCAGATCTGGTGTTTTGTTTGAAACAATTTTAACTTGTAAGAACCTACTTTGTTTTAAGTTTTTAGGACATTGTCTGATCTGTAAATTCTTTCTAATTGGTAAAAATCCTATGTTTCTGATGTCCAAATGTCTAATAGTTGTTTCGGAAGACTATTTTTCTGTTTTGTGGAAGCGCTAATACAAAGGGTAGAAGCACTGAAATAAAATGTAGACGCACTAGAATTTCTAATAAAAGAACTATAAAGTAGTGTAGAAGTGCTAAGACAGAGCGCAAAAGCACTAAAAGACCGGCTAATAATTGACACTGGTATGTTTGATAATGACAAAGTGTTATAACATTAATCAAAAGCGTTGCAACAGACATGAGAAGCACTATGTTTGACCGTGTAAGTGCTAAAATATGACTCAGAAGCGCTAGAACGATATGACAATGGAATTTTGACAGTTTGGTTTGTTGTGGCAGAAGCGTTGTAAGATTGTTCAAAAGCATTAAAACAAAGGGTGGAAGCGCTATACTTTTCTTTTGAAGCGCTAAAATAGGGTTCAAATGCACTATAGTTTGTATCAGAAGTGCTATAGTTTCTATTTAATGCCAAGCAGGGGGTGGCATATGGGTCTCTCAGCTGCTATGTCTGCTTTCTCTTCTTCTTCGTCCAAGACTATGGAAGCTATGAGGAATTGATGGGGTGTTTCATTTTTTTGAAAAATAAATGTTCTCAAGGTACTGATAATGTCAGTTTGAGTGCCTTCAATGTGCACGTTACTAGGCTGAAATATTGGTGTGGTTAGCCTTGGTTGTTGAACGAGAGCTGTAGGTCACCAAATGGTCATAAGGTATGATGTATGATGGTTTCAATAGCTTACTATAATGTTATTCATTACCTATCACCAGGCAAGAGGTAGTAACATGGGTCTTCCTACTGCTATGTTTGTCTTTTTTTCTTCTTCATTTAGAACGATGGATGTTGTAAGAAACTAATGGGGTGTTTTGTTTTCCTCAAAAATAAATGCCCTCAAGCTACTGATAATGTCGGTTTGGCCGTTTTCAAGATGTATAAGGCTAGGTTGTATGATAGGTGGTATAAGGCTTGGTTGTTGAATGGGAGTTGTAGGTCGCCAAATGGTCATAAGGTGGTAACTCCTTGATTTTGGATGTCAACCTAAGGTTTCCAAAGATTTATCTATCGTAAAAACTGATCAGGTCTGGTGGAGTATTCTATGGCGGGTTGTGGAATGGAGGATTGATGAATATGTTGACTATGGTTAAATTCCTGTGAAAGAGTGCTTCTTTAAATATAGGCTTGTGAATTCAAAGGTCCTACAATATAATCATCAGTCTAACCCCTATCAAAATCATGAAACCTATGGAGGAAAGTTCTATGATGAAGCAAAGTCTTCCTATTCTGATACAAGAAATGTCATCTTTGCAAAAGATGTCTGTAACTAAGTGGTGTCTTGGGTTTTCTAATTCTCTTGGAAAGAGATTTTTTGACAAACTCAGTGGTTTTCCAATCTCTAATCATATGTTCTCAGTTTTGATTTTGTTTGATTTGTTTGTATTTTTTAGGACGATCTTTTTTATCTGAATTTTAAAGATTTTGGAATACACAACACTCAAATGAAGACAATTGTTTTTAAGATTTGTAATCTAAATAGATAGTGTATGTTCAAAACAACCATGCATGGTCCTATTTTCACTAGTTTGATAACAATAAAGCACTTCAAACAGACTCACTCTTAATAGTCAAAAGGTCATTGTTATACTCAACAACCCACATCTTAAAATTGCATTGACTCATTACTGTACTGTCAACTCTCTAGAGGGCTTCCATGTTTTTGTCTTTTTTCTAGGAGTGTGCTCTGCCAGATTTCTATCCCCCAGCAAAATGGTCCTTGAAATTATATGGTGAGTGTCTTGGGGTAGATTCTTCTCCCCTGACTATGAGTATTGCTGGGCAATCGGTTAACTCACCAGATACTGTTAAGTACAAGCCCTTAGAAAGGGTTTCCATTCGTGAAAGGAAATAGACTCTCAGAGACCTCCCAACCCCAGAACAACAAATGTTTTAGGGATGGTTATTCTGCACACTTCTTTGGAAAAAAGTGGTTTCCGCATTTGCTTTTAAATTTTTATATAAAGTGGAAAAATACTTTGGTTTGAACCTTAATTTAGGCTGTTCCATAGGGTGAAAGCACTTTTTCCCTACCATGACATGCTGCCTCAAAGGATGTAATAAAACTTGAAGAACATAAAAAGGATGAGTCTCGATTTCTGATCAACCTCCGTTAAGGGAGTGAGCATATTTATCAAACCATACAACCTCAAAATCACTTGTTCAATTTTAAAGCCCAAACAAAATTTTTCTAATCTATGTGAAGATGTTGCTTCACAAAAACACATGGTGTTCATTTTTAAATCACAAATTGAAAAGTCTGATGACTACCCTAGATTGATAAATTTTTAATCCAAATGAAAATGTGACTATCCTAGGATTAATTCATTTTTACACCAATTGAAGAAGTTCCTATCCTAGATTGATTCTATTTAAACCAACTGAAGAAATGAAATTTACTAGCCGCAGACGCGTCAGATCCAGAAAATGGATTACATAGAAGCGCTATTACAGTGGTTAGAAGTGCTATATAAATAACCAGAAGTGCTATAGAAATAGCCAGAAGTGCTATAGAAATAGCCCGAAGTGCTATAGGATTTTAAAAATGCGCTAAAACAGATGTTGGGTGTGAACTGTCAGCCTATGCTAAAGGTAAGATTGAAGTGCTAAAACAGTCCTTCAAAGCACTATACTTTTCTTCAGAAGCGCTAGAACAAAATTCAGATGCTCTATAGTTTGTCTTAGAAGCACTATAAAATCCTCCGATCGCGCTAAAATAATTCACGCCAGATTCCTATATGAAAACTTTCCAGAAAAACTTGTTAAAAACATGGGGTACAACCCCACGGTGGGCACCAAAATGTAAGTGTGGAAAAGTAAAAAGTAAAAGAACAACTAAAAAACTTTTTAATAAGACATTAGATCAAGATTAACATGAATTAAACTAATTTAAAACATTGAAAATCTTGAAGACGTCTCATTGTCTCCTATCTCCAAAGATTTATCAAGTTACAGAGGCTCTCAGATTTGTAAGCATTGCAACTGTTTAAAATGCCTATCTAGAGAATGGAATGGATGCTAAATGCAATGATGTGATGATTGCTAATGATTTCTAAATGATATGATGCTACTATAAACTATCTTGATGAAAATTGATAAAAGGAAGCTACAGTAAAAACTAATGATGTTGTCCTGATATGAAATCTACTGATGTCATGATGCTATGATGATACTAAAATGCTAATGCTAATGCTTATGATTGCTTGGTTGCTTGGTTGTATTCCTGCAGAGTAAGTTTGCATAAATTGGGATTTCTTGAATCATTTTCATGCTTCAGAAGGCTGTATATATAGATTTACGGTGATTTCAATGTGGGTAACACAACAGAGGCTGAGATTAAATCTAGAGAATTGAATGGTAAGAGATGAGAAGGTGGAGCTGATCATGGTGGATTGTTCCTCCCCATGAAAACACCAGGAAAGATGATAGGAAAGATCGAAGGAAGAAGATTGAGAGGATTGCCTGCAAGTTTGTCCCCGAGGCTTTCCCATGAATGCTAGTTGCATTAATTAGATTAATAAAAATCTAATTTTATTGGTGAGTGAATAGAGGAATATTGATTTATGCATTTATTTGAATATTTTATTATTTTATTCAAATTTAGAAAAAAGAGAAATAAATAAATGTAATAAAACAAACTATAGAAGTTGTTTATTAAATTAAAATAGAAGGAATATGATAATTAAATTAAAGTTTTTAGGATATCTTTATTTAATTAAGAAGAAATGTGATGAAATAATTAAATAATACCAACTATTGAAGTTGTATTTTTAATTTAAGATAGAACTTAATAGATAAAGTATAATAATGATAATAATTAAATAAAACAAAGTATTTAATTTTGTTTATTTAATTAAGAGGAAATAATATGATAAAATAGAAGAATTAATACTGAACTTAATATAAATAAATATTTCTATTTATTTACTAAGTAGATAATTAAGGTTTAATTAATCAAATAAATC